>JAHQIW010000504.1:0-14719 GCA_019055375.1 Parelaphostrongylus tenuis
TATCCGTTACGCTACTGACGCCCATTTCGCACACCGCTCTTTCTACGCTACAGCGCACCTATCTGTCAGCCGCCAGCCGTCAACATCCTGGCCCGGCTAGTCGATCTCGACATTGAACCCAGTCACTCTGACAGATATTGGGTACTATAGATCAAATGATATTCTTTTTATTCAACTGCTTGTGGCGTTGGTGTGATATTGCAAATACATACCCATTGATGAAGAGTGACGTGCAAAACTTTCGCGTCAGGCCAGGCCGTTGACGGCTGGCGGCTGACAGATAAGTGCGCTATAGCGTAGAAAGAGCGATGTGCAAAATGGGTGTAAGTAGTGTAACGGATAGAGCAAGCATTCCCGGAAAGAGTGAGGTGAGGGTTTCAATACTTCCTGACAAGAAAGTTTTGCACATCACTCTACATCAATGGATATGTATTTGTAACATCATACCACCGTCATAAGCGGTCAAATAAAAAGAACAACATTTGTCTATAACTTTTCAAGCGACTGCGTTTACATAAGGTCGGCAGTAATCTCTACTGAAATAATATTCCGGTGTCTTCCTCTTTTTCACAGTTAATGATTAGAGTCACTCTCCACGGTCATTCGTCCTCGTCTCATAGGTCTTCATTTTTGTACCAGACGAGTAGTCGTATTATGCTTTAACTCATACCACTAGGTATTACTGCGCTTTACGTTACGTAATATGTGATACCGACAACTGCACGATGGAAAGCCCGGTGAAAACAATTTATTATAAATGGACCATCAGTATCAATAAAAGCCACACTGTATATAAGGCTATTTTGTAGTGAGTTCACTTGACCGGTGCACCACCCAACAATCCAAACTTAGCTGAGGACGACCGAAACGAATCATGGCATCCGAAGAAGACGAAGACGTAAGAAAATTTATTGCTTTTTCCGTCGAAAACATTTGACAGAGGTGAGCTTTCAAAGCAGTCTTCTATCTCGTCCGAAATAAATAATTTCAGATGAGTGAATCACTTCATGCCACTGCAGGTTGTTTCGGTGGGTTTTTCTTACTGTAGAATATCTTCTGAATCTTTTCATAACTAGCAAAAAGTCCTTGACGAGGTCCTAGTTTCTTCCGTATCATTCACGCTATCGATAGGCTATCTGAGATTTCACCTTTACTCGCTCTTTGTTTCTGTATGAAACGCCTTCACCGTAGAACAATAATCTGCCATTCTCTGTATTCTCTTACTGTCATGCTTACCTAGACTTGATCAACCTTTATATGTCACGTAGCTCATGATTCATACCGCCCATTTCAAACACGACCTACCTCAGATACCACTGCTGCGATGCACTGTTTTACTTGATTTTACTTTGGAATCTTATGATTGCAAAAATCTCGATTTCCCTTCTCAGTAGAAATCTAACCTCTACTTCGACATTCACAATTCCATGGTTACTTTTCGTTATCAGTGTGAGTTCACAACTGTCTAACTGTCAAGATCTCCGATCACATCGATTTTTTTTAATACCCTTCAACATCTATGCAGGTGTGATTAGTTCTAAGTCGTTTACTCTGCTTAGGTGACATGCGCTCAGCATCACTTCTACTTATTTGTTGCCAATCAGTCATCCACTTGCTCGGTTGCCATTTGTGAATCTGCATTCTCTTCTTTCTATAAGAATGCTGAGTGGAAATGTCTTCACCCAAACTGTTGTCAGCACATGTGATCACTAGAATGGAGACTGCGTTTCCTCTGATTTTCCTTATGACGAGAGAGATTCCTTTCTCAACCGACCAATAGACGACGATGAACACTGCTAGAGGCTTTTCTACTACAGCAGAGTCGCCCTTGATTATTTTGAAGCAGTATATCTTCTCACGGAAAATCTTACATCTAGTGATAGTGAGAGCGAGGTGAGATTCTGTAAATGATACGTAATCCAAGGATTTGCGTTTAGATTTGCTTGCCACTTGAGCATCTTAACTTCAAGAATCTATCAAATGTCATCCTAATTGACTCTTCTAACAATTGAGTATTTTCTTCTATTTAGTCGTTCCGAGGTGTTATTGATATTATTTGTTGAATATTAGCGAAGCACACAACAATACAGTTAGTAATGCAGCTTCAATATACAATAATCGAGGTGGCTAACGTTTCGGCTGGTTCACCTTCGCCAGAGCTTGGAAAGATCACATTAATCCACAATCCACTAGGCCAAAAACTCCATAACAGTAGCAGAAAACGTTAGAAATGAGGTTTGGATCGCATAGTAAAAGCTTCATTTGAAAACACTCACCGTTTCTTAATTTTTGTGTATATCAATTATCAACTGAAGACCAGCCGCTTAAGCTCAGTGCATCAGTTAGCTGTGCTTAACTCGGGCCGGAAAATGAGCCTGAGGTGTGGTTCGAGGTCACGCGTGATTACGAGGTACTCCACTTTTCGGTTCATTTTCGGGTCTTCGCTACGTATCCAAAAGGCTTCTAATGTTTTACGCGCAGATGTTCTTGATTCCTCTGCCAGGATCGTGAATTTGGCGCCGAACATTACTCCTGCATGTTTTTGGTCCCTATGCGTGCATAGTGGGGTTTTTGGATCACAGTTTCGTAACCCCGCTAGGTGCTCTTTTACACGGCGGATTAGTGCCCTACCCGTATCGCCAATGTACTCATCGCCGCATGCATCGCAAGAGATTAGGTAAATTATACCCGATCTCATACAGTGGCCGTCTCTGCCGTTCGGGCAACTTTGCAGTCATTTCGCAAGGCGTCATACAGTCGGTTGCGGACAAATTGGCGCCTTGGTGCTTTTGAGGGTATTTCAACTATTGCTACCGAATCATCCAAACCTGTTCTTTTTAGGCAGCGTTTGATAGCTGTACTTAGTTCGTTATTTCTTCGCTTACTACTGATAGTTGCCTTTTTGGGTACGATTTAAGCGAAGCACTAGCTGTAAAACTTTACTTAGTTTTGTTCTGTAAAACAGTGTACTGTCCTTATGCCGAACTTATGAGAGGTTTCTATGAATCAGTGTCATGGTTAGCAATTCATCGGTTTCATCTTCATCACAGCAACGCCGACTCTAATCGAGTTTTCAAAGTAATTGCTCTTTATTACAATGTTGATCATCGTAATTATCGAGGCTAAACTGAATAGAGCTACCATTACGAATGAAGTAGCGTCTTCATCAGTGTTCTTTCCTTATGCTGCTGTAGATGCATTAACGCATATTGGACCTGTTGTTTGCAGTCGTTGAGGTTGTTTGGATCGCTGTGAAAAAGAGGTCAGAAAGTGATTTATCCTGTACCACTTCTATCCCTTACTCAAGCAATTCATTTCTCTGTTATTCATTGCTGCTGTCGACTTTCCTGATCTAGTGTTGAAGTGATAGGAACGAATTTTTCGAAATGTTTCTCTCTAACTAATTTTACTTGGTCTCTAATTTGGTCTAAGTGTAGGACGGAACTCAAAGTATCATGAACAGCGTTGAGATGTTTAAATGTGGACCAAGAAACACGGTGCAACATGAGCAAATTTTGTAATTGTTATTTTTTCCCGTCAGCTTACAACACGTTGGAAAAGGACAAGTTTTTTCTAGTATCTGGAATGATTCAAGAGCTCCATATTCTATGTTACTGTTAGGTTTGACTACTAAAATTTAAGGTGACCAGGTGCGCCACAACATGCGGCTGCGTCTTTGCACCTGAAGAGGAACTGTACCGCCCTCTAGCCAGCGCTTTAGTGCTGGACTACCGCTTGAACCACTAGCAGGTCTTACAAGTTTTTTTTTATTGAAAGAACATAGAAAGGAGGAATCAAGAAAAGGACATGAAGTCCACCAATATATGAGAATATCTTGGAAGTGCATTTGATATCGAGAATATTATTTTCTCTTGTGCAAACTAAAAGCGAAAAATAGGAAGAGATGAGCTCTGGTTACCTTTTAAAGTATGGCGAACGACCGCAGAATGGTCGACGTTGAGTACTGCTGCAATATTTGCTGTAGTCTCAATAGGATCAGCAGTGATAATTGCACTCAGTTGGTCTTTCTATGACCGTCCACGACACTCAATTCTAAGGCTCTTGTCTTCCTTATTAAACTTCTTGAACCAACACTGAACTTTACGTTCATCACAGTTCCTAGGCTAAGCTCGCTGTTGCTATCACGAGTTAGCTCTATTGCTTTACGACCCATTTCGGACTTAAGTTAAAAATTCTCTCGATGTTGCTTTTGTCTCACTTCCTTTCCATAGTTCAAAATAGATATTAACTAAGCAGCAGGTGCCACGTCACTAAAAGCAAAATTTAAAGCAATAAGTGCATTTTGAAATAATGTATAACATGACCACATTTATCCATGATTATTCCCAATATCAAACGGCGAGTTCAACAATGCATAAATTGCAGTTTTTTTTGTCACCAACCTAATATTTTGTTCATTTTTCTCTTTGCTAACAAGGTTTTTCTTGTAGGCAAGTGGAAAGTTAATGAGAACGCAGCTTGAAAAGTTTCGCTGCCCCAAAATAAAATATGGGAAAGTGAGAGACTTGTAGAGGCCCCGTCTTCTTCTAAGTATTGCAAGGTCTCATTACCGCAGTCGTAAGTAATATATTTCACTTATCATCTATCAAAACAATAATGTACCCAGTAGCTACACGCCTAGATATATTATATACTATATTATATATTATATATATATTACATATGTATATGTATTCCCTCTGCGGACGGTGCCATTTTCGCCCGGCGGGCGCCTCGAACGCCTATGAAGCGGGGCTCCGGCGCCCCCTCCAAAGCCAATGTGGCAGTTTTCCAATAAAGTTTCAAAATTTACTGTTAGGAAGTGGGGTTCATGTGTCAACAAATAGTCAAATATAATGAAGCAGGTTTCAGTAAGCTCTTGTTTACCAGAAATAACGTAATTGCTCCATTTATGATCCACATTTACAAAGAGATTACAAAGTATTCACGAAAAGGCTATATTTAAAATCTTTGTCGCACAATTATACGATATTTTACTTATACTTCTCTAAAAGCAGGTTAATACATGTCTTCTTCTATCGGTTCTTGTACATTTTATTGCATAAAGTGCATAAAATTCATCATTCTGCCTAAAAATTGGAAAAGGGTGAATAGCTGCTCAAAAATAGTCGTGCTTATTGCATGCAATCCCACTTCAATAATTCTCAATACTTTTTCGATTAACAGTGCACCTTAGATTTCTATACTTTAGATCAATGCGGAATTTCGTTAAAATTTTTATTCGTAGCTACGACATGAAAAGAAGAGATGGAGGTCTAGCGGTTCTTTCTCGTCATTTATGTCTTGTTTGAGCCGTTTGGTAAGAAAATCAGTTTTCACTTTTGTAGAAGGTTTTAGTAGTCATTCGATAGCTAAAATCAAGCGAATTTGAACGATGCGTTTCTTTCATTGAGCGACCTATTTTCTACGATGTCGCAGTGGAATAAATATTCTGTTTCACATTCAAACATCTATCTCCAAATAAAGGTTTTTTCATAAGCTTTAATAATCGTTAGATAAAGCGAATTTTATTGGATAGAACTTTTTGGAGTGCTGTAGCATTCAAAAAAAAGATTAGATATCGTAAACCTGTCTAACCCTCGATGGACACATCCTGTTTTGACCTCTCGGGAAAGCTCGTTTTGTGATTTTTCCCAGAGCTATGGTAGGCATTCGATAGTAAAAATCTCGATAGTTTTGATGGCGTGCTTATTTTTGGAATGGTTTCTTTGTTAAGCTCTAGCATTAAAAATAGTAATATCTCTCACACTCAAGCATTTCTCGCTGAACACAGCTTTTTCACTAGACTTCCAATAATTTTTGGGTATCAGAAATCTTGACCATCTCAACAAAAACTTTGTTTTTGAAAATGACTCGTTATTTTGCTGTAGTAGTCAAAAGAAGGTTACGTTTCGCAGTAAGTTGATATGTTGCTTAAGGGACGGTGATTTGGGACCAATGTTGCGAAATCCCACCATTTGAAGTGTGAAACCTAATGTTTTCTGACTGTTACAGCTCTCTCAGGAATCCTCTCCAAAAATAAAGTTATCATTCTGATCATCTGGAGATTTAAAATAGACTATGCTTTTGGAATCGCTGAGACTCACACTATCCAATGCTTAATAATTGTATATGTATAAATATATATACATATATATATATATATATAAACTTTCTTCGGCGAAAAATCCTCAGATGTGAAACATAATTTCATTTCTACTGTTGCAGCGCAAAAAACATGCCATTTGAAAGATTTTTATCTAGATTTCGTCGAGGTCGTCTAGATTTTTCTGCGTAGCTTTCTATCAGAACGACTTCGATGGTTCCGTTTGTTGCAAATTTCAAAAATATCAAGATTGCGTACGTTTCCCTCAGGTTGCAGTAGATGCCGTGTCTGAGGCTGCGAGTCGCGGATACCAGGCTGTTGACCTTATGATGAACGAATTCAATAATGCAACCAGCGCTACGCGGAGACTATTCCGGGAGGTATGGCTTTTTTGATTTTCTTTGTTCCCATGTTGCGAAACTAACAACACATTGGCAGGCGAATTAATTTTTATGTTACTTTATTTCGACTGAACCTAAGAGGATTGAGGGGTGAGCACAAATTCGACCTGAGACGGGAGTTGAATCCGAATTTCGAACACCGGGGTTGCGTGCTACTGCTAGGCTACGAAGTCCAGTACTCGCCCACCTTTCTTCTTCAATATCTCACTATCATAGCCCCGGTAGGGGTGAAGCGCGGCTTTGACTCCCGTCTCAGGTCAAATTTCTGCTCACGATTCAGTTCTCTTGGGTACATTTGAAACATCATAACAGCTCGAGAAAAGCAGTTGAAACATAAGGAATCCCGAGTAATTTATATGCATTATGGCTGTCAGCTTGACTAAACTTGGAAAGCGATATATGCTCATCCAGTCAAACCTGCTAACGGTTCGTGGTTGATAGCTTTTATATTAAGATAGTGAAGGATGCGTCGTGTAAACGGTGTAGTGGTGTAGTGGTAGCGCGAGCCATCGGTATGTGTTAAAAGCGGGTTTAACTCCCGTCTGAGGTTGCAATTTTTTGTTTACCACTCAGTTCTCCTAAACACACTTGAAACATCATAGCACCGTCAAAAGAGCACTCAAAACATGTGAAATCCTAAGTTTTCTCTTCGATTGTTCCTTTGATATCAATCTTTCTCGCACCATGCTCTTTACGCTGTGTATTACGATATTCTTCTCAGTTTCCGGAGCTTGGTAAGGGTGATGGCAAAACGGACGTCAGTAGTGCAACTGGTTAGAGCACGCGCTTCCGGATAGAGTGAGATGCGGGTTCAAGCCCCACCTGACGCAGAAGCTTTGCACATCACTATACATCACTGGGTGTTTCCATAGTTTATTGCGATAGGATTTATACTGAGGTTTTTTGCTTCGCACACTAACAGCGACTGCCAGCCAAATAAATGTAGACGTAATTTCTCTCCGCTTGTTTGGTATAAGTTTTTGATTTAGTGCGTAGCTTTTGACCACGACACAGTGGGTCTTCCTCGCTCTAGCGATTCGCTGAGCATCATATCTTTCTTCTATCGCTTTCGTGAAGAAATCCTACCAACGGGTTGGTGGTCTTCTTTTAGAGCGCTCGAAGTCCCGAGGAATCCAGTCGGTAGCGGCTCTCGTCCATCGGTTGTCGTTGAAACGCATCACATGTCCGGCCCACCTTACTTTCGATATCTTGGCGTGTAGAACGGCGTCTCTGATTTTCGATCGCTGACGTAGGTAGGAATTTCGGATCCTTTCTCTCATTTGCGAGATGCGCGATACTCCTAGCATCGACCTTTCGACTGCGCGTTCGATAACGCCAAGTGATCTTTCATCCTGCTTACGTAACGACAAGGTTTGTGCTGCATACGTTAGGGCAGGAATAATTGTCGAGTCGAAAAGGTGGGCACGATGTGTGATGCTCTTTGTCCTCTTCCCTATATCCTTTATGCTATGAAATCTCCCCAAGCCGCCCGTTTCCTCCTAGTCAACTCTGGAGCTCGGTCGTTCATCATGTGGATTTTTCGACCTAGTAGACGCAACTGGAGCACTCGGAGATACCGCTTTCGTTGAGCGTGAGTGGGGCATTCAAAACCCATCCGACGTTCCTTATGAACATCGTTTTCGTCAAATTTAGTGGGAGGGATAGTCTTCCACAGGCGCTATTTAATCGGTCAGCATTCTCTTTTTGGCTATGCTCGGTGTTATGGGGAAGATATCATCAGCAAAGCGGCGGTAGTTCAATTGTCGACCGTCAATTTTCACTCCCATATCGTCCCATTCTAATGTTCACATGACGTTTGGAGAGTGGCAGTGAATAATTTTGGCAAAATTGTATCTCCTTGTCAGTCCCCCTTTATACTTCGACAATAGCACCGCTGTATAATGGCGATACTTTGGTCGTGAAACCTTTATATAGCTTACAAGGAATCATAATCTGCGGGTAGGGACGCTCTGGTAGTCCAGAGCCTCTATGACTGTTTGTATTTCTACTGAATCAGAGGCTTTCTTCAAATCGATAAAATTAAGACAGAGCAGTAGATAATACTCTCGTGAAACTTCAATGAGCGTTGTGGTCAGTGTATGTGGTCTATGGTACCCAGTCCTTATTGAAACCGTGCTTGTTCTCATGACTGTCCTTCGTCCATTGTTTGCGCAATCCTGTTTAGGATGTCTCGAGTAAAGAGTTTATCGGCAACGGATATCAAGCAGATTGGGCGATAATTGCCTATGTCTCGAAGGCCTTCCTTTTTAAACGACAACACGATCTTGTTGATTTTCCATTGATTGGGAACCTTGCATTCTTACAGGTAGCGGGTGAATAGCCGAGCCAGGGTGTCGATGAGAACTGATGATAAGTTCTTCAAGTGTTTTGGTCCAATCTTGCCTGCAACTGGTGTTGTTCTATTCATCATCGACGATACAGCATGTCGGATTTCGAAAAGGAGAGCCCGTAGAATGCTAGATTCATCCTCTTTCAGTTTATATGACTGTAAGAGGACATGGCTAGCGAAGAGATCTGAGTAGTAGTAGTGAATACTTTCCTCCATGCTCTTTCAGAAAATGTAAGTGTCCCGTCAAGGCGTCGGTGTGCAATCATCTTAGTTTTGTATCTGGCAAAACTTCGCTTGGCTTTCCGAATGCTCTTCCCTGCTTCTGCAGCTTCTGCCATAACAGCTACTTGTCTCTCTTTGAAGTTTTCTTTTATCACTCCTCTGCAGCTCTTAATAAGTTCGGGCGTGAAAGTTTGGTTGCCTGTAGCTCGTGCGATTCCACGTTGCGTGTCAGCTCCACTATCTGCAAAGACACGCGTCTCTTCGTGTCTTTAGGACTCTCGGCAACATAGGTAGCTTTCCAGGAGCCGACTAATTATTTGAATACTTCCCAGATCCTTAATAGTTTTGAGACTTTTTTATTTGAATTTAGTGGCTTTCTCTCCTTGCCGCAAAAAACGGAACGTTGCTCGGAGGAGGCGATTATTTGATCCCGTGTTGAACTTAGAAACAACAGCGACATCGGTCAGGCAAAACCTTCGATTTACTAAGATGTTGCCTACTTTAATATGGTACTCTCTATTGGGAGACTCCCACGTCCACCGTTTAGAGTGAGGCTTTTGTAATTGTGAGTTGCCATGGATGGTTTGGGTCGTCATGATAAACTTAGATCGCCTCTCATTCTGTTCGTGGAATTCTAGCCTGTGAGTCTCAATGTGACGCTCTTCTGGGTTCAGTTTTCCCATTAAAATGTCCAACAATGGCCTTGAAGAATGTATGGTCTTCTCTAAAGCATTTTTCAAGGTCCATATAAAACGCTTCCATTTCATCTTTATCATAGCTTGATATTGGTGTGCAAACAAGGAAGATGGTCAAAGCCGGCACAGATTACCATCGTTCCAGCAGCAATTGTCTGATACGGGTTGTTAGTTGTTCAAATAAATCGATGTTCACGATTAAATTAGATTTGAGGAGGACACCAATGCCGCCGACATCTCTGTGGTCGGATGTTTCAATAAATAGTTCTAGTGGGGTGTCACAACCAGCGTGAAAAGTGTGACGTCTTCTCGTCTCAGCCAGATCAATGACGTCTCACCTTATACGTCTTGTCTGAATAAATAGATCTTCGTGGCGGATTCGGGAGCAAGTGCTCGTGTATTATAGGTACAGATCGTCATTCTAGTTCGTTCCGATTTTAACAGCCTAGTCTGGTCCTAAGATTTTAGCAGCCTCTCCGTACTCGTCTACGCGGCGCTGCCGTACCGAGTGTTTTTTCGCATTCAAGAAAGTGATGCCCATATTCGATACTGTTTTTAGCATTTTGATACCCACGTATAGCTTGCTAGGCTCTGAACGTGAAGACTGCGTAGTCACGAGTAGCTCGCCAGTTGCTCTTATTGGAGCGGGAGCACCTTGTTTGTTGGATGAGACTTCCAACCTCTTCCCATGTAGTTCCCAGCCACTTGATTGCAGCTTTTGGCCGACTTGACTCGTAGAATTAGAGTTCTGTCAAATCGGCGCTTCACAGGCAGGGAGCTCATTCCCTAAATCCACCTGCGCCTCTAAGAAGCACACGATCTTTTGGTTTGCGTTTATTCACCTATCCACCACCTGAGGATGCGCCATGGGCCTTTGCGCCTAACCGGGCGGATCCCTATAAGAAATAAAGTCGTGGCAAGGTTCTCTCCTGTAACAACGCAGATAGGCTACGACCACATTTCACGGAAGATGTCCATCATAACATTGCAGATATAATAATGCCCATCAACTGATACAAAATTACATATGCATTGGAAGCAAATTTAGTTTTTTATTATTTTACACACATTTTTGGGAAGAGAATTACTTTGTGCAAAAGAATTTTCGAAAGAATATCAGTTTTGATAGTCTGATTTTTGAACAGTGCAAGAATTCACTTGTTTTTTGAAATGATTTCTTACAGTGCTGTAGCAGAGAAAAGGAAATTCTGTATCACACGCGTTGAGCATTATCGTGATTATGTATCGCTGGACAGAGCTCTTCTCCTAGATTATTGGTAATTATTCAGAAGAGTAGGTCTATAAAATTTCACAAAAAAACATTTGATTCGCTTGACGAGCCTGCTTACAACGTGTGCATTAGAGAATAGATTTGCGTTTCACACAATCTAATTCTTGTGAGACAAAGCTTTTTCCTTAGATTATTAGTAGTCACTCGACAGCGTTAGTTTTTGGAAAGACCGTCTTACTGTGCCGTAGGAGGGAAATAAGATTGTGCTCCATACTCGTGGCGCATTGCTACTCGGCGACGATATGTGATGACTCTGATATGAGAGAATTCCTCTACACGTTCATTCACTTCTATATACATAGGCTTGGCTGCTCAGTGTTCGACTTATTAGCAAGTTTTACTTTATGAAACAAAATAAAAATAGAAAGTCGTAGCTCTATAACGATGGAGCGAAATTTGTTCTACAGTTGTGGTACAAAAGTCTTGAAAATTTCTACCAATCGAAGGGAAAGTTTCCAAATAAATTGTGGAAATATACATAATGATGCACGACGCGTGTAAAGCCACTTCCGAAATTGACGAGATTTATGCTATCCAGCAAATAACACTACTTTGAGCGAAGAGCTGTGTCTTTTGAATGACATGCGCGATAATGCGCAGCGTGTGTTAACACTATTTCATTCTCTCTGCTGCAGCACTTTTAGAATAGATCTTCAAAAAGCAAGTCCATTCTTGAGCTAATCAAGATCTGCGTTGTTCAGTGGCCAGTAGCAGTATGATGGAGGATCTCTGTCGAGCAAAACAAGCGAAACTGTGCAGCGGCTTAAACATAATTCAATTTCTGATGGTTTTTCAGTTATGCGAAATATAAGCTTTTGAAAGATCACTGATAGTTTAGTAGGAAGTCCTTGTTCTGCAAAAAAGGTTTTCTCAAATACGCCTGTTTAAGAGGAAAAGTTCCGAATATCTACAGGTCAAGCTATATCTGGCTATATTTCGTTTTACTTCAGATAAGGCATTCATCAATAACGTGTGTAGTTAAGTTTAAAAAAAAAAACAAGGAACAGAAGCAACTACGGCTGATGGCTTTCCAGTTATAATAGATGTGAGACCATCTGACACAAATCCAGAATTGAAGGGGAAAAACAGGAAGTGAGTCTTAGATACATCTTCTTGAGAAACTGGTTGCTGAATAGTCAATTCCCGGATTAAGGAAGCAATTCGTGATCATAACATGTTTTGTTCGAATGTGATAGTGTGTGAACTTTCAAGCCTATGCTGGCAGAAGTGGACGTAAACTCGGGCTATGCATTACAGCATTTCATTTCAAAGAAATTGTTTTATAACATATTTGCTGAGGAAAAACACTTGTGATCACTAGTTAATTGGATTCGGCAACTTGTAAAGCTTGTTCATGCGTGACAGCCACGCTGCTGATAAAGCAGCGCGTATCAGCGGTGGCATCATTTTGCTGATTGCTGCAGCTGCGACTGGTCCTTCATCAGATGGATGGACACTAACTTCTGAGCAGTCAGTAGGTCCGTCGTCTATCTTGGTCTGAGTTATCGTTTATCCTCAAGTTCTCTAATTTTGTTAGGATTTATTACCTCTCTGGTGAAGCCTTTGTTTCCCAGTGTTGCCTTTTTTCACAGTTCTTTTCTAAATTATTTGTATGACTACCTATTCTCATGTACTGTCACTCAAAGCAGCATGGAAAGGATGGTAATATTAGATTGGTGTGGAGATTTTGAACGATTTTGGCACAAGTTCGGTTTGTGGGTCAGCCTAGCAATATACAAATACACTCTTTCGTTGTGAGTTGGATTAAGAGACATCTGCGGACTGAGACAACTGAGACTTCGAAATTATAGTATTTCTACTGCTTATTTCGCAGTGTTATGATGTTACTTATATTACTTAGAGAATTGAGTGGTGAGCAATAACGCGGCCTCAGGCGAGATTCGAACTCCCGTTTCATCCTATCCGGGGACGCATGTTCTAACCACTGCACCACCGAGGCACATTTGCCCGACCACTCATTCTTCAATATCTCTATGTTAGCTATCAGCCACCAACCTTTAACAGGTTTGATTTACTCGTAGTACTCTGCTCAAACTATGTTCAGCCTACAACTTCGAAGACGTGAAAGAAGTCTCGTTCAAGTCGCTCGCAATCTCACATTGTTCATGCGAGACGTTCTTCTAATGACCATCATGTGTGGAATTATCGCATTCAATTTTCAGCCGACAAACAGTAAGTCATTTTATAAAGCATTCACTGCCATGCCGGCGGTTCTATCACTTCAGGAATAATCTTCACTAACCATGATATTAGCTCAACCTTCGTTACCACTGTTGCAATTTTCACTTGCTCGGCTACTATTTGTGAACCTGCATTCTCTTCTTTCTGTAAGAATGCTGAGTGGAAAAGTCTTCACCCAAACTGTTGTCAGCACATGTGATCACTAGAATGAAGACTGTGCTTCCTCTGATTTTCCTTATGACGTCAGAGATTCCTTTCTCAACCGACCATTACACGACGATGAGCACTGGTAGAGGTTTTTCTAATACAGCAGAGTCGTCCTTAATTATTCTGAACCAGAACATCTTCCCACGGAAGATCTCACATCTAGTGATAGTGAGAGCGAGGTGAGATTCTACAAATGATACGTAATTCAAGGATTTGAGTTTAGATTTGCTTGCCACTTGAGCATCTTAACTTTGAAAAATCTATCAAATGTCATAGTAGTCGACTCTTCCAGTAATCTCGGAATTAGTGTTCTAGTATTTTCACGATCCCACCTATATGCATTCGCTGGCCCTCGATCCGATGAAATGCTCACTGATAATTCTGACATAAATGTACCCACCACGAAAGTGCTAGAAAAAGCTTAGGGTGGAACGGCTTGTGCTACGCAGTATCTTCAATTATTTCACTCTCTACCTAAAAGATATGTCAAAAAGATGTTTTCTAAGTCTTTCAGACTATGAAAAACTCTGTTTGGTGGTAGCATTTTTTCAATTTGATAAGATGTTGGAGGAGCAGGAGGTTGCAAAAGATACGATGTGCAGTCATACTACCGTGCTTCTGGATCTTTTTTGAGTCATCACAAGTATATCGCTGCTTTTTTCAATGCATTAAGTTTCTTCACAACACTATTTAGAGTATGCGTTATTAGCCCAAACACATCTTTGTCATCTCTCTAACACTACAGATCAGTACCGCTCTGACGTATCTTATCATCCTTGGATTCAGAGACCGTTGTCGATTTCTGCTGCTATTCTCCCAGAAAAGTCTAGCACCACTCTCCTGACCTCGCTGTGATTGAATGCTTGATAAGTCAAGGGAGCGGTTAGAAGCAGCCACCACGTGTGTAATAGGGTGGAGAAAAAGTTCTGAGGAAGTGCCTATAACTTTTTTGGGAGACGGCCAATTTTGTGGTTTTGGGCTCATTGGAAAGCCCGTCTTCTCCCGCGTTGATTGGTATATAATTTATCTCCTTCGTTGATGCGTTGATGGAGAAAATGCTTATGCATCTTGACGCGTTCTCTTGCCACCGTTGCATTTGAACCCATTAGCAATTCGTGCGTCATCAACAGTAAGTAGATAAATTATACACCAATCGAAGCGGGAAGAGACGGGCTTTCAAATGAGCGCAAAAACACAGAAAATGTCCAACATTTAAAAAAGTTATAAGCATTTTCTGAGAACTTT
>JAHQIW010000505.1:0-77331 GCA_019055375.1 Parelaphostrongylus tenuis
GATCACCTGTATCACCTGTCGTCCCGTTGATCGTCGAGTGACTCGAGCGGGTACCAGCAACTCTTCCATTTTTCCCTATCGCGTGCAAGAGTAGCCCAGTGGGTCCTCCTCGCTCTAGGAATTCGCTGAGCATCATATCTTTCTTCCATCGCTTTCGTGAAGAAATCGGACCAACGGGTCAGTGGTCTTCCTTTAGAGCGCTTGACGTCCCGAGGAATCCAGTCGATAACGGCTCTCGTCCATCGGTTGTCGTTGAAGCGCATCACGTATCCGGCCCACCTTATTTTCGATATCCTGGCGTGTAGAACGGCGTCTCTGATTTTCGATCGTTGACGTAGGTCGGAATTTCGGATCCTTTGTCTCATTTCTCAAATACGAGATACTCTTAGCATCGACCTTTCGACTGCGCGTTCGATAATGGCAAGTGATCTTTCATCCTGCTTACGTAGCAGCCAGGTTTCTGCTGCATACGTTAGGGCAGAGATAATTGTCGAGTTAAAAAGGTGGGCACGGAGTCGGATGTTCTTTGTCCTCTTCACTACATCTTCGATGCTCTTAAACGTTCCCCAAGCCGCTCGTTTCCTCCTGCTCAACTCTGGGGCTAGGTCGTTCATCATGTTGATTTCACGACCTAAATAGATGTAACTGGAGCATTCGGAAATTGTCGTTCCGTTGAGCGTGAATATTGCATTAGAAACCTATCCGTTCCTCATGAACATTGTTTTCTTTAGATTCAGTTGAAGACCGATCTTTCCACAGGCGTTATCGAAATCAGTCAACATTCGTTCCGCTTGGCTGATGTTTGGTGTTATGAGAACGATATCGTCAGCAAAGCAAAGATGGTTTAATTGTCGACCGTCAATTTTCACTCCCATTTCGTCCCATTCTAATGTTCGCATGACGTTTTGTAGGGTGGCAGTGAATAGTTTTGGCGATATTGTATCGCCTTGTCGAACCCCTCTTCTTAAGTCAATGGTGATATTGTTGTAGAATGGAGATATTCTGGTCGTGAAATCTTTATAAAGCTCACGAAGGATCATTATGTACCGAGTAGGGACGCCCTGGTTATCCAGAGCCTCTATAACCGCTTCTGTTTCCACTGAATCAAAGGCTTTTTTCAGATCGATAAAAGTGAGACAGAGTGGTTGTTTGTACTCTCGCGAAACTTCAATGAGTCTTGTGATCGTGTGGATGTGGTCCATGGTACTAAATCCTTTTCTGAACCCTGCTTGTTCGCATGGCTGTCCTTCGTCCAGTGTTAATAGGAGAGAAATGATAGAAAGCAACACCACAAGAGCGAAACTAGTGAAAAAAGTGAATCAACACAGACCGTAATACCTCACCTCAATGCGGATTTGTGGTGCAAATAAATCTGTGGGCACATCAGACACAATGTATAGTTGTGCCATTGTCTCATTAACGAATTTCTGCAACTTCTTTTCACTCTCACGATGGCAATGTTCATCGATATTGAACCTCGTCTCCTCGAATACCTCCCGTACAGCACAACTACGAGGCACCTTACCTTCGTTGACCTTTAACTAATCTTTCAAAGAGAAAAATAAATATTTCAGCAACTGTGAAGAGCATATAAAACACTGATTACACATTTGAACGGACAATTAATAAGCGATCACCCTACCTTTCCTTTTGGAAAGCCCCAACTATTTTTGCTGGCATAGAATCCTTGCACAAGAAGTACGTAATTTAAAGAGTTGCCGAGAAGAATGGCTCAATACGTAGGAACGGTCGACTTGTACCAGCGCCACTCATCAATCACCTAGGCGACAAAGAACGAGGGGTTAACGGCAAAGGAGAACAAAAATAGAACATTCAGTATGAAGTACCTGATCTACACTGGCAGCACGAGGGCGAGCTCATTACAGTGTTTGGACATTTGCTTGAATATATAATAAGGACATTACTTCTAAGAGTACTAAGTGTTATACAAAACATTCGACCCATGTGGGAGTCAAACTCGCTTTTCACCGTTACGGGGAAGTGCTACTACTAAACTGAGTTCAATGCCGATAAATTCCCATTGGACCAATCCCTTAAAACTGATTGCTGATAGCTACGATAAGAAATGTCGAAGAAGGAGTGATAGCAAAGAGGCAGCCTTGGCTATGTAGTGGTAACATGCTCCCGCAATATCGGTGAAAAGCGAATCCAACTCGCGCCTGGAGTCGAATGTATTACATACCACTCATCATTATTCAAATGTATATTTGTAATATCATACCAATGCCACAGATAAGTAGAATGGAAGAACTCTGATATGAACATCACAATAATGGGTGTTTAACCCATTGGGGTACGACAAGGACACATCGCAACCCCGTGCCAAGCGTGGCATGAAGCCCGTGATGTCGAGTGTTTGGTGGTGTCACGCGCGGCTAGCCGAGGCTGCCAGCATGTCCCTGTGATATTCAATAGGCTAAAATCAAAGTCAAACCGAAAATTAATGGTCCTTTCGAATTCCCATATTCCCATCGGGACACAGTCTTTCCAATCGTCTTGTTTACTATAGAAATCGATATAAAACCAATGAGCCAATTCAACTTAAAAGCGCATCCGAACTTTGTCCGATTTCTCAAACAGATCAATTATTGGAACAGTTCCTCTCGTTGAAATGAAAATAAGAAGAATACAGGTTTGATATAAACTAATGAATGTCAGGACTGGTCGCAACGACTTAATTCTTTAACGGGAATGTTTGTCAAAGTCCGAAAAGCAAGATCCTGCAGCACTTCTGGTGGAATACGGGGAGCCGCTTGTAGTGCTTTTGTAGGACTTAATGGCCACAATGAGTAAAAAGCAGCTGGAGGGTGATTCTGATTCTGGTTCTGCTAAACCACAATATTTAAAAAATATGCTTTTTACCACGAAAGAGTCAAGAGAGCCACCGACAGTATTTTTCTGAACTTTACGTAAAGTCGACGGTCGCTCCGCTTCTTTCGTACTCGCTTGACTTTCGCTCATTCGCGTATTGATACTGCTTGTACATTCTCCACCATGACCTGCATGCGCTCGAGCATTCTAAAAGCAGATAACTCACATATGATAAAACTGTGAATACAGGCCTAATAGAGGTTGCATCGAAACTAGGAGGGCGGATGTAGCCCAGTGGGTAGGCGTGTCCTGCGACGCACATGTGGTCGATAGTTTTCCCCGCGCCCACGACTCACCAATCTTCTATCCCTCCGGAGAAATGAACTGATACTAAACTTTTTTTTGAAAGAATAACAGCGCTGACTCGGGAATCGGTAGGTCACCGCGAGTCACACTGCAAGGCCCATGTATGCACTGAACCACCACTAACGATACTTGATGAAGTCGACTGCATGGCGCATCCTTCAGGGTTCATTGAAGTTGGGAGTTTCATCTTTTTCGAAAAAAAGGAAGCGCTTCAAGCATTAGTGAAACGAACTTGAAAATGGCCCTAGTAATCTCAACCTCAGTATAAACCTTTGACGGCCACCGTTGATAAGCAGGTGGCGTCGCGCCGCCGCTTGCGCTGCAGGCGCAGGTAGGTAACACCCACGTGTCTGTGCATGCATGTCTGGCCGTCTGCGCCTGCTTTTCCATGAGACGCGGCGTCGTCTCTACACTAGCTGAGTGGAATTTGACGTCGCGCGGCTTGGTAAGAAACGCAGAATATGGTGCTTGAAGGGATAAATCCTCAAAAGACTCAATCTCATTATAAAACTAATTGGCGTCTGATAGGCCCGCAGTACATGCTTGAATTGGTTTCTGGCAAACACGATATCCAGGTCAGTTTTCTTCGCTTTATATGATTCCACAACATATCCATCGTGCACATTACAGAGTTTCTAGATTCAATTCGTTTCCTCTCGTGCACCCACCCATGAAGAACCTCAAAATTTGCGTGCATTGTTGGCTAACGTGAAAGGACTTTCAACTTCCATTTGGATGTTTTTGGATGCTAGTAGAATTTATTTTTTCTGTGGTCCCATGATAGCCAAGCTATGCCGTCCCAACGCGGAATGGAGGAAATGAAGAGGTGCAGGTCAAGTTTAGAATTGATTGTCCAGCTTCGGAGTATATGCGGTTCACAGAGGCTGAAGATTGGATCAAACAGCCAAGCTGCTCGTATTGAACGTCATCACTACCAGTATGCCGCCCGATTCCTACCACATATGTAAGTTGTTACCTATTACTTACAAACAAACGATACTAAGAAGTTGGAATCCTTGCCTTGTTTTCATCGGTTTTTTGACGAAAAAAAATGATGCTAACAATGCGAGCCTGATGCTGTGCTCCACTGCCTCTCTTTCCAAACTCGAGTTTTTGCTTGGTAGAACCGTGATCCGCTTTAGATTTCTGGCTCTGTTTAGTGGATGTTGATGTATTTTAAGTGCAACTTCCCTAAAATTAGACACTATTGATGAATTCAAAAGCTTTTGAGTAGCCATAAGCGCGGATATGCCCATATACTACCAATTTCATTCTTAGGTGAATAGGTTTTTTTACAGCGTCTTTCTCAAAATAAATACGTTTAAAACTCATAGTTTCAAAAATTCGATAACGACATCGACATTTCCGAAAATAATACGCAAACTCTGGAAATAAAAACGTAAACTTATCGTCATCCTCAACAAAATTCCGACAGTTCATTTACTTTCAAATTCTGAAAATTCCCGCATGAAACAATATAATAGAGGAAATATATGCCATCGGCTCCAGTAATCATAATTTCAATTCGGTAAAATAAGATAAGTTGCAGTCGGAAAAGAACTCCGGACTCCTATCGTTATTATGTCAAGTAGTCAACAATGGTAAACAACTTTCATGCCAAAATATTACGAAATGTCCATTGAGTGTATTCTATAAAATGTTATGCAGGTGTCCAGCTTTAAGAAGGGGGATCTCATGCAGATTAGGGCCCTAACAAGACATAACAGGGACCAATTCGGTTACCCCGCAGAGAATGAAAAAGCGATCCCTTTCGTTGAACATGAACTTTTCATAAGAGTTATAGTAGTCTTACGAAAGCTCAAATCTCCGGGAGTAAGCGACGTGCTTATTTAGGAAAAAAACTTTTTACAGCGCAGTAGCTTTCAGACTAAAATTATGTTTCACAAGGTCCACGTGCTTTTCTTGTCATTCGCTCGACAAAAACTTTGTCTTTGGACTGCTAGTTATCGTTCGGCAGCTTAAATCTCAATGAATTCAAAAACATGTTTGTGAAGGAAGTCTTGTATTTCACACACGCGTATTTCTCGCAGGACAGAGCTCTGTCCCTAAATCATAAGTAAACATTCGATAGCGTAGCTTCGACGATTTTTTGCGTTGTTCTTGCTCTCTACAAGATCGTTTCTCCCCACTGCAGATGGAAAATAACATTGAGTTTCACACACGGCACGCATTCGCATGTCGGCCTGTGTCTACATATGACCGCGTGAATTGACACACGACCATCCATCATACAAACGCGATTCACATCTGTAGTGCGATTATGTTAATGAACTTGGAATTTCTTTTCGTTCTCACCAAAATATTGATGAAACGCATGAGTATGATACTACAAGAATTCTTCCACATGATGATTAACAAGATTTACTCTGCTAACACTTCGACGTCTTCGTCTTCCTCAGAGCCGATGATTCAAGTCGACAGTTCATGGTCGCTCGCCCTCGTCGTCGTTTACGTCGACTTTCCTTCGGTGGAAGACTAGGACTAACGGCTGAGGACACTCGCTTCAAATCAACGACTTTGGAAAAGATGAAGGCGTTTGAAACGTTGTTCGAATAAATCTTATTGTTCAACCTGGTGTATAGTCTTAATAATTCAAGAAAACAATCAACCTGAGCCTTGTTAAGTGCTGACAAGAGCTTCGCGGCTGGAGATTGCTGTGCTAATTGTGAAGCAAAAGACTGGCTAATACTATTGGCCACTCGACGTCGAGCATTCTTCTGTAGAGGTTTTATTTATAGATAATTTATGCCCCATCGAAAATTGAATTGCGAAAACGGACCGCCCAAATTCAGAACTGGGGGGACAATCATCAAAGTTTTTGCTGACAAGGGTAGAAAACAATAGGTCTCAGATATTTACCTTCGTGCTTGTAGGTGTACTTGTGATTTCCGTCAAATATTACAATATATCTGTTATCTGAAAAATCTCATCAATTCAAGTCTTTCACATAAAACCGTATAATCGCATAGAAACGATAAAACAATGCAACCAAGTTCGAATATTATTATTCGGTGCTTAAATCTCGTGGGAAAATCCTAGAAAAAAAGAAATAATAGTAAAAAGTGTTAGATCTACAGTAGCCTGGATAAAGATGAAAAAACGACTTCCCAATAGAAATTTGATCACATATCCACATTCACATGGCGGGTATAGGGCAGTAGTCACAGGACCTTGCAGTACACAAGCACTCATGGGTTCGATTCACCGCTTTAGATCAACTAGAGGCTGATCTCATCAAAATCGGCGGATCAAAAGTAGAAAAGCTGGGTGAGATAAAAAAAACACTAAGTTGATCTATCGATAGGCTCGAAATCAATTAAGATGCCAAATATGCATTCGATCATAAAATGATTTTGTTATGGTGTCCGTTCTCGGGTGGCAGGCTGATCGGACGGCTACGAATAGCGGTGGTGGGTGCGCGCGCTCCAGCGCTTTCGTGTAATGGTAAGCAGTTCTTTTCCTTTAGACTGCGAAAAATGAAGAAGCGAGACCTTTTGCTGGACATGAATTTTTCGTAGGAGTGCTAGTAATCATTCAAAAGCTTAAATCTCTGGCTACTGCGCTACGTGCCCCTTTTTCAAAGAGACCCTTATATGACGCCGTAGTAATCAAAATAAGATTGCGTTTTACAGCGGCCGTGCGATCCAATCATACTTTGCTGGAAGCATGAAGAACACATGATCGCGTAGGAAAATTCTTGTAGTATCGAATTCATGTGTTCCATTTGAAGTTTTTTTCAAAATGAAGTAAAAGCCTCAGATTAAACAACAAACATTGCACTCTATATATGAGTCGCGCCATCGCAAGCGATCGCCTTATCGAATCCACGGCCCAGAACACAGTCAGCCACGCGCAACACAGACACTAGCCGACATGCAAATGCGTCGCGTATGTAAAGCTCGGTATTAATTTACCTGCTCCGCTGCAGAGAAACGGTCTCTTCAGAAAATAAGCACAGCGTTACAAGTATCGAAAATTACGCTATCCAATGGTTAGTCGTAATTTCAGGGAACACCTCTGTCATACGAAAAATATGCATGTGTGAGACACAAAGTTTCTATCTGTACAGCGTTATTTGAAGGCTTTTCCAAAGGTAAAAAAAAGGCCACGTAGCGCATTGGCCATTTGAGCTTTTGAATGATTCGTAATACTCTTATGAAAAGTTCTTGTCCAGCGAAACGGTCGTTTCTTCATTTACCACTACTTAACAAATAAGAATCTGGCATTCTATTGTTAGTGTAGTTCGTCGATAAAGATTGAGCCCCTCCATAAGCTTATACCAAAGAAGCACCAGATGTTTCTTGAGGGTCGCAACAATCTTCGAAAGGCGCTTGTTCAGAGCGGGAACGCGTGTAACCGTTTTCGCTACACGTCGCAGGAAAATGGTTGATGGAGACGAATGATCAACGCATCTCTATACGGCTGATCAGCGCCTGAACCCACCATCGTGAATCAATTATCACCGAATACTTGCTTGAAAATTGCAAGAAAAAACAGCAAGAACCAGGCGAGTTTAGGTTCACGTGAGATAGGAGTAAGATGGATGTGTTAACTCGCTCGGGACGGCGTACCTCCCCAGATACACGGCTATTCAAAAGGCCTTTTTTCGCTGGATAAAGCTATTCTTTCTAACTTCTAATAATTATTCAGAAGCTTGAATCTGATGAATTTGACGCTGTTTTTTAAGGCTTATTCAATGCGCTGTAGCAGTGGAAACAAGCCTACGTTTTACACTCGACGTGCATTTTTTGCGCGCTCAGGGATCATGGATGGCTTTCATTGAAACCTAAGTACCTTTTTGAAACCATAAGTTTTCGTGATTTTGAAAGTAGACTCGATTTTTATGAAGGTCTCTATATAGTGCTATAAAAATGAAAAGAAGATTACGTCTCACCTTCAAACTTTTCTTCGCACGTAGAAGCTTCATGTGGATCGAATCATATGGGCGTGTACATTAAAGCATGGAGAATCACAGCGACATCAGAAACCAAGGTTTTTGTTCTGGAAGAGAGGAAAAAGCTTTTATTATATAACAAAAAAATTGCGAGCCTCTTTCCAATCGCGCTGCGCCATCGATCAACTGCTGTTCCGACCGGGTTAATTCCACGTGAACAAAGTGCAGTCCATTCCTATGTACGTATTTCAGTCTTTATCTGAAAAAAAGCCATCTGAAATTTTCAGACACTAGCCTTTCTTCAAAGAAGAAGTACTGGTACAAAAGAGACGACAAAGAAAGTAGTGGCGATAAACAATAGAACCATCACAAAGTTCTGAAGAGTCGCTCTGAACGTAACACATTTTTGTGCTATACAACGTCGCACCATTATTCTTTGACTCGGCTTTTTACAACCTATACGAATACAGGAGCTGCATAGAGAGATTTTAGAAGAGTGAAATGATACATGGGAGCGGCCTAGTGCAGTAGTTATTGATGCAGTGTATAACAAAGCAAGGTGCTAGGTTCGACTCTCCACCCGAGCACTCTTGCACTCGATCAATGAACTTCTTGGCTCCGGCTCCTCAGAGATCGCAAGGAGAATCGATTCGATTAGTATTCAACGACAATCTTGTAGAAGACGAAGTCCTCAAGAAGCAGCCGGTACAACACGTGCAATGCTTGAAGGCACCAGTGAAGGATGGATTCGAGGAAGCAATCGAATGCACCAAGTACTGGGATACATGCAGTGTGTTGTGATGGTGGTACGAGTGAAACGAAATAAAATAATTAGTTGTTCATCCTCTCTACACGATCCCTCATCACACCTGTCTCATTGTGCCGGTCACAGTACTTCTAGCATAGGAACTCGTTTATTCATCTTCTTCTTGAATGACTTGAAATACTGGCAGAGCACGTCTCCTTGTAATCTCTGAGGATAGCCTGGCTGTAACTCTTCACAGAGCGTTGTTGTTGACTGCCAGAGAGTGTTAGGGGGTAGAGCTCGGCTCCACGCGCGCCGCGACGAACATCACAACCACTCGACAGGGCGCCTCCGAATATACTTAATAAAATAAAAGAATTGAAAAGGTATTAGGATGTGCTATTGCTCTGCAACTATTCGTTTGCATCTTACTGCTTTCGAAATCCTTCTCCTGAAAGACAATGCCGCTGTAGTGATAGCAATTCTGATATTCCTTGGCCCATTGAACTATTGAAGTATACATATATACTCATAACAGATTTTTGTATGGTCGCTTAGGAATATCGAGCTAGAAATACGGGGATTTTTCAGAAACAATGTCACTTCGCCATTTTTTTGTGTATCCAATCGGAAAACGAACCTATCCCAAACTGCAAATCCTTCCGTAACGACAGATTAGATTAAATGAGGTTATCCCAAAAGTCTTGGCACTAGAGCAATAAACACCAAATATATTAGTCAGAAGTAATGGAAACTGCGCGACTTTGGTATAGTTCAGGTGGGAATTTTCTTGCAAATATTTTATATACAATTTGCCTATCTTTGCATTAAGATCAAGCTGTTTTGAGAACAAATGCGCTTGCCACTCATGCACGAACGGTGCATAGGGGAAAGTGCTAGTGAAGCACCGAGCATGATAAATAGAGCTTCCCTGTGGACGCTTCAAACGTGACCGATCCTCTTAACTGTTTTCTTCCGCTTTGAACTTTGCCAACCGCTTCCTCACAGCTTTCTCTCCAGCCGTATCATCGCCCTAAGCTCCATTATTCGTCTTGCGCGCCGCTTCACTAGCATTTCCCCTACACGTCATTCGTGCATTAGTGGCAAGTGAATTCGTTCCCAAGACAGCTCCATTTCAAAACAAGTTTAGACAAGTTGTCTACCAAAATGTTTGCAAGAAAATGCACAATTGAATGGTACTAAAATCATGCATTTTCAATTACGTAGGGTCAATAAATATGGTGCTTATTACTCTAGTGCTAAAACTTATGGAACGACCTAATCATAACATCATGCCATTGAAAAACGTTAGCTGCTATGCAATGGGAACAGTAAATGAAATGAGACTTGAATAGCAAGTAGTGAAGGTACAATGCAGAAAGACTATGGGCCGTAAATTGTATAACGACGGCTGGAAACATAGCAAGAGAGAGAGAGAGATAGAGAGAGAGAAGAGGGAGACGGAGACAGACAGACAAAGCCGAGAAAATGAAGTTTGAGATGAAAATTCGTGGCGGATACAAGAAATCTTCTGACTTGATTGCTGCTCGTTGCGCAAATACACGCATCTCAAACACTAGACCTTTAAAATTTGCCCAAGTCATACTCCTTTACGTCAGTCATTTAGTTCATAGACACGAGTTTCGATGATTTGGCTGATCTCTGAGGACGTTTACTTCAGCACTGCTGCACACCTCGATCGCTTCGGCTAAACATTGGCGGGCTTCCATTCTATCCGAGTCCATTGAGGTTTCTTTTTCCAAGATCGACTGTCTATTAAGCTCAGCATGCTTCAATATAACTCATGATTTTCTTCTTTAAGCCAAACATGAGGTATTACAATGAACTTTATTTGGCAGCTGACGTTTCGGCAGTCTGCCTTCTTCTTCAGAGCCTGTAAAAGTCAAACTGTCCGCATTCCAATCATGTTTGGTTTTCGCTTCAGTTCCACTGCAGATTGAAAGCTCCCAACCCATGTAGTATTAACAACGGTCTAGTCCACAAATGATATGTAGTTTCGTAACGCATCAACACATCAGCTCTCCCCTAATGTCGACATGATTACTACTCAAAACTATTTCGCAACTTCTTCCTTATGTACTCGAGAAGAAATCGTCTATTGGTTTCCTCATAAGTTTCGGCACTAGAGCAATAAACACCAAATTTATTAAGCAACAGCAATTAAAACTGCTCGACAACACTATTCAAAGTATGAGCCATCAGTCTGGACACCTTTTTGCCATATCTCAGGTAACAAATCAATACCGCATTCACAGGGCTCATCATTTTTGGAGTCATAGAAAATCGCCAGTCTCCGACGAAGATGATTGATGTCTGAAAACTTTTTTCGCGCTCAGGAAGCGCTCTAGCGACCGCCTGAGGGGTCATAGTCAGACGGCGAAAAGTCATGACTGTACGGCTCATGATCGAGCAGCTCCCAGCCCGGTTCGGTTCACTTTCTCTTTGCCAGTTTGGCGACATGCAGCCTTGCGTTGCCTTGAAGCATGATTAGATTGCGGCGACGTCGACGTGGCAGGGCCTGCTCCCTTCAATATTTCTCTAATTGTGGCAAGACCGCAGTTAAAATCGTTCGTCAATTCCTTGACAGTCGGAGTCAGATACTCTTTATTTGCTTCGATAACTGCCTCTCGATGAAAATCGCGTAGACGTCTGGAGTGCGTTGGTCCTCCTAGTTGCTGTTGTTGGTGCGAAATTCAGCAAAGAAACAAAAAGCCGCCTGCCCGGACACAAATGCTTGAACCTTTGCAAATTTGATGTTTTCGAAGGCGGTCTTTGAATTGCGTCCAAATTCGTATTCGTAAAGCAGCAAACTGCGATCAAAAAGGCTTCGTTGAGCAGCCATGTTGTGGCAAGTATGAACAAGTTTGGAGCAGAAAGAAAGCCCGGAAAACTCTGCACAAAGCAGTATTGACTTGTTGTCTCAGAGATGGCAGAAATGTGCTCACGCTAATGACGCATACTTTGAATAGTGTTGTTGAACAATTTCAACTACTTCTGGCTAATAAATCTGGTGTTTATTGCGCAAATGCTAAAACCTGTCAGAAGGCGCAATAGTATATATATATAAAACGTTTATCTATGTATATATGTATGCATGTATATACATATATGTGTATGTATATACGTACGTACATGTACACATATGTATATACGCGCATACATATATGCTTACATAAACACATATATATATATTTATGTAAATATGGTAACAGCAAAGCAATTATATATATGTGCACGTAGATGTATATATGTATATTTCTCTGCTTTTACTGCTAAATATACAAATGTATGCGTATATATACATATATATATACATATATATGTGTGTGAACATATGTATTTTTACATGTTATATAAGGGTTTATTTTATCTATTTCATAGCAATGTTAAGATATTATAATTATATATTCGAGGATCTATAAAACTCGGGACTTCAGGCAGGAGTTGAACCCTCGTTTTGCCCTATTCAGGTACACCTGGAAACACGCCGAATATACATATATGATACAGTTTTCT
Organism: Parelaphostrongylus tenuis; assembly: GCA_019055375.1. Classification (NCBI taxonomy): domain Eukaryota; kingdom Metazoa; phylum Nematoda; class Chromadorea; order Rhabditida; family Metastrongylidae; genus Parelaphostrongylus; species Parelaphostrongylus tenuis. The sequence continues at coordinate 12,396 of JAHQIW010000505.1, forward strand.
CCACGGATAATTCCTCAACCGTCTATAATTTTAGTGTGGCAAATGTTCCTAATATGTAGTTATATCTGACAGCTGTAGATGGTCAGCTCCACCTCCTTCGCATCTCCAACTCTTAGCGGCGTACCATTTTTACATGTAGCACGCTGGGGGTCAGAGATGCAGAGGGGTGTGAAGCAGACCACTTAGAATCGCCATTAGAGGTGCAGAGGTCTTGAGTCCTAGGTCCCGAAAGGGCTAACAATTGCCACTCACCACCACCTGCTGTGATGAAGAGAACATATATTGAAAAAATAAGGGCGAAAAACCTTCATGCTGCCCATCTTCGCTGACTTTATATGCAGCAAGAGGCGTTGTTCTCTATGTTGCTGGGAAGATCAGAGTAGAAGTGAAAATAACGGCACTGCCAAGTGAGTATGACGTTATTCGAGCTGAACACCTCTGCAATGGATTCGATCGACGCAGCTACAAAGATCCACATCTCAAGAATCTAGGGCTATAGATAATCGACACAAATTATGTGTTGTTCTGAAAAACGGAAAAAAACACTGATGCGTCAGTCAAATAATATCACAGCCTCATGTGAGCCAAATTGTAAATCAATAACATGGTTCAACATCGGTGTGCCGCAGTCAGGCTTTTCATCCCACCAAGGTCATCTATTTCCACCATACTTATTCTGGACGGGTTCCCTGTGAATCGCCGACTGTATATGATATAAATGCAAAAACTCTGTAGCAGGCTATCTCGAGATATCACGAAGAAGAGACTGTACTATTATTCGGCTAAATTTGCGAAAGCGACATGTTACTCATCTGGCAATCAAACTCACGGACACAAATTCGAAGATTATGCGCGCATGATAAATGTGGGATAACAAACCAAATTAAGAAAGTGTTGAGGTTTCAGGAAGCACGTGAAGTCAAGTCGTATAAATAGAAATAAACAATGGTGGTTAATAAGATCTTCTGTGTTCCATCGGTAATGGTCTAATATCTCACCGTTTGACATGATAGATCTGTAAGGCAGCACAGAAAATAGGGAAAAGAACAATCACATCGATTATTAGGCTTGTAGGTGATTGCTCTTTATTTCAGTGTTCTTCTTGCTCTCATGAAGGGTTCATTTTGGAAACAGTTTTTACGTAATCAAATTCGCACTCTTCGACAGCTCTATACTTTGATCTACGCCTAACATTTTGCTTGATGTGTCTTTTTGAAGTGCTGTTCTTAGTGCTGAGGTACTGGATTCCGAATTTTGTAATCTTGATCGATTTATGCCATCTTCTCACAATGTATATCTGACTTCGGCCGAAGTATTGGCTGGTATTACTTTCATCACAGCTCTAATGAGTCATGTTGGTTTCGAACGTACACCACATGTGCCTTTTACATCATACTAAGTCCTCAAACTCGTTTTCGTCATATGACCAACAACTTCAGGAATTATTTTTCCCCTGAAGACACTCATGTATTAAGTTGTTTAAAAAGCTCAGCTCGTGCCCTTTTGGTTTTTTACTTCGATTTTTGCAATAAAACTGCATGATTTAGATATCGTTCAATTGCGCATTTTTTTGCAAACATTTTGGTATACAACTTGCCTATACTTGCTCCAAATCGAGCTGTTCTGGAAACAAATTGACAGTACGTATCATCCTTCCAAGCTCTATTGATTCGTGCGTCGATAGCTAGCCACCTTTCCCCCACGCGACATTCGTGCATGAGATGCAAGCGATTATTTTTCCTAGGCAGCTCCGTCTTGAAGCAACAATAGGCAAATTGTATACCAAAATGGCAACGAGGAAATGTGAAGTTGAACGATACTAAAATCATGCAATATCATTGAAAAAATCGTACTAGGTTACCCATACGTTTTGGCACCAAAGCAGTAAACTACAAGATTATCATCCAGAAGTAATCAAAATTACACGATTTTGGTATCGTTTAATTACGCATCTTCTTGTGAACATTTTGGTAAAAAAACTTGCCTATACTTGTTCTATGATGGAGCTGTCCTCATGACAAATTCGTTTGCTGCTCCTGCACAAATGGTGCGAAGGTTTAAGTGCTAGTGAAGCGGCGCGCAAGATAAATGAAGCTTTCTGTAGACGACCTAAGCGCGACCGATTCTCCACACTGTTCTCCCTAGCTCTGAACTTCACGAATCACTTCCTAGCCGTTCTTCACAAAACCGTATCGTCGCCCATAACTCCTTTGTTTTTACGCACCAGTTCACTAGCACTTTCCCCTAAGCACCATACGTGCGTGAGTGGCAACCAAATTAGCTCCCAAGACAACTAGATCATAAAGGAACTATAGGAAGATTGTCTACCAAAATATTCACCAAAAATGCGCAATTTTAATTACTTTTGGTGAGTAAATTTGGTATCTATCGCTCTAATACCACAGCTCATGGTGTGACCTAACATTAAAAACTCGGAACGGCACGAACTTCTTGCACAGCCTATTGATCTGTAATTCCGATTAAACTTATTTCATTCATCTCACAGACATCACTATGACACTTTTGCGAAAAGTCACAAAATTTGCAGTGATTTGCTACTATTTTTCAGAGTTATCATCGGTTTAGCTCATATATGCATACCACGTCAGGCACATTGCGTCGCTTTACTTTGGAAGTGTTGCAAGTGATTCATTGTTACGATTAAAACTCAAATTTATTTCTAGTGGAGTGCTTCTCTCTAGTGTTCCCCTGAACGTTGGATCGCTTCGTCTAGGATTTAGTGGGTTTTACATAATGGTAAATATGTTGTAAAAAGTAGTTGCTGTTACACAGCAAGTCGATGATTAGATCTTACGCTCAAGCAGTGGAATACCTGTTTAACTACCCAAGTTTGAGGTTGTCTCTTGTTCTTTGTAGTAAATTAATCTCTATTTCGCATCTCCAATCGTCACGAACCGACAGCGACGACAAAATCAATAAAACAATCGCACAAAGCCCAACTCAGTGATCGAACGAAGAAGAGGCAACGGCGAGCTCAAGGCGTTGCTTCATAGTCTATCTATCTATGTCTCCGGGGTCAAAAAATTGGTAAGAGACTTGTCTGGAAAGATAAGCTGCACTGATTCAACATAGCAGCAGGCCACCACGAGTCATTTTCAAAATCAGATATGCATTCATCCACCTCAAAAGAAGCTAAAAATTGAAGACGAATGTATGAGGCATCTTTGAGGAATTGATCATCGCCAAGAGCTTTATCCTTTATCCTTTGTTTGCGCTTAGCGATGACTCTCTTCAAGCGCTAAATGCTGTAAGCAAGTGACGGAATTATGGTTTCTGTTCTGTGATATTTCAAGTCAAATCTCGCCACCTTATTTGTTCTCAGTACCTCTCTTGTTTTTGCCAGCTCACTTTCTTTGCCATCTCTTATTTCCTCTCTCTATCTATTTATTCTCTCTGTCAAGCCAGCCGTTCGTTTTAGAACTGGCCTGTGCTTTCCAAAACAGGTACGGCGTTAAAATCAAGTAATATGAGAAACAAAATATACCTTCAAAATTCACTTGATTTAAACTACCGAATTATCATACATTCGTCAGATTAAAAGCAAAGAATACGCTTCTATGGAAGGTCTTAACTGGCGCCGCCATAATAGAACAGTACCAAGAAACGTCTGCGTCAGTCGGGATTCAAACCCAGATCTCACTCTCTACGGCACCGTATGCAAAACCGGTGCACCACAGACGCATACGACAACTGAATGAGTGAGATCTGGGTTCGAATCCCGGGCGACGCAAATGTTCTTGTGCGCCACTCTACATTATTGGTCATATTGAAACATCATAACACCGCAAGTGGAGGTCAATTAAAAATCAATGCCGGCTGTATGAAATGCTTTGCAAGACTCTATCAGATGATGGAAAGATTCGGTCTGTAGGAGCGTCGAATTAAGAGTCGAAACATCTTGAAGAAATCAAAGGCTATGGAAAGGTAAGGTTTTTCTACGGCAAACTTTTGGCCTGTTGGACCAAATATCAGTGTTCCAGATAATGCCATGTGCGAACCAAGTGGAGCATCATCCCCACTTCACTCGAGATGAGTTGAGAAAGCACTGCAATAAGGAGGGAATTTTTTCAGGTATTCGTGATTTAAGCAAAGACATCGTTTCACTATTTCTGAGTCAACAACAAATACAGCGATTGTACGTTCTTGCTAGAACTAACTCTGAGTGACAATATAAATCATATATAACAAAGGAAATTCCCCCTGTGATTATGTATTTGGCTGTATTAATGAATAGCATTTTAAGATGACGTAAAAAAAATGTTCCTTTGGTGAACATGTAAATATCCCAATCCTATTTACAGTTTTACTCCAATAGGTCCTGTTCCCAATCTCTTGATTCAAATCACTAGCTTTCATTGTCAGTGTCAGTTTACACAGCGATTTTCGCCTACAGTGGCTAAGTTTTCTCGAAAATCTGTTGGCTACCGAATTTGTCGATCTAAATTTCAGCTCATTTCCAGATGCTTGTGCCTCTAGTAGATGCGAGAACTTCAAGAAAATTGCTCTTGCACTTTGATTTGCAATAACACTATCAAGTAGGTTTATATAGGTATATATATATATGTATATATATACGTATATATAGACATATATATATATATATATATATATATATATATATATGATCAGGCATTCTCATCGCTAACGCGTCACGAACCGGCGCTCGTGCAGGACCTCGTGGTCTTAGATATGGCCAAGAAACATAACACTACTGTTTCGATGAGCACAGTCTTTCATATCAGATCTATCAAATTTTACTGTATCTTAAAAGTGTTAGTGCCTCCTTGATTCCTTAATATCATAATGTTATACTGAATGCAATTATTCCTTCCTTCCAAGGACTCGATTGATTGTCAAGAAAAATTTGCTAACACTAAAGGAGATATGGGCGAACCATATGTGAAGTGAAGGTTGTCCGAGAGCTAGAATTTTGTTGTCTAAAGATAGAAAAGTTGTGAAGAATGCTCTGAATTACGATGAAATATTCTCGAAACGACTGTTGTTGGGCGTTGATAGGGAGCTAACAGACAGTTTACTATATCAACTCGAGTCGCTCGATGAACAATAAAAGACCCTTAAGAGTGTTGAGATTTGAGCAAAGCTTAGAACATGGTCCATGTGTAAATTTCAAACCACGACTATAAATTTCTGGGCAGCGCGCGTTCTCACTTTACCATCGATCTCCACTTTTCTCTCAGCCGAGTTCTCAGCTTAGAAAATCGTAGATTGATTAATAGGAGTGACATTTTTCTATTGTGTTTGATGATTGCGTTCTTTTGCAGTTCAAGTCTAATAATACATTATGCTAATCTTGGGACTTTAGATGATACTACTTTCGTGGGCTCTCAGCCAAGGTGTAGGGATCATTCCGAAATTGGCTACGCCGGAGCGCATTGTTGAAAACTTTAAGGTGCTGTTTTATAAATAGAAAATTTAACTTGTCTACTGAGTGTTTGAAACGATTTCTTACATGATTAAAATCGTTTAATGCATTCAGTAGCTTGCATAAACATCGACTGTTCCATTCACTTTGAACTGTTTATTTGTTTCTAAAATTTTTTATTCGTTTTCCAATCCAAAATTCATTGCTCAGGTGACAGAGCTGAAATTGAGCGAGGAGAAGATAGAGTCGCTACATAAATTTAATCGAGATCAACATTATATCCGTTCTTATGGATGGCGTGTACTGTGTTTTGCACTGTTGTGTTTTTGTGTCGAAATGATGTATTTGCTATTCTATACTACATTTAATCTGATAGTATTTCATAGTCTGATAAGATTACTTTTGTTCACTTTGATATATTCCTTTCCTTTGTTAAAAGCCTGCAGTGTTCCTTATCTGCACCATGAAATCCTTAGAAATATCAAAAAAAAGAAAATTCTTAACAGACGTTATCTCAGTTTTAGAAAGATGGCAAAATTCATGGGCTTAACGAGCACTTAGATTTTTTGGAAGTCATTACGATAGGTTCAGTGGAATAAGCAGCTATCAAGTGGCACCTCTTATTAGCTTGGAAACTTATTACATCACGGAAGACTTTTCATGAGTGAAAATCATTGGAAAGAACAACGAGCGAATAATGAGATAATGCACATCTATCATTGTGTGCTACCAGAAGACACGTGATCATATCGTGTAACTCATGCACTTCTGTTCCTAATGCCACTGTAAATCTTTTAGTAATGTCGTGACGATCAAATATCTTTCAATATTTTGTAGAGATCATATTCGCACCTTAATGGGCGCACCGACTAGTTTAGAAAAATGAAAGCAATGGAGCCGTGCAACTTGTGGATTGTGTTGACAACATCACGCTTGGTTGTTCAGCACTTTGTGCGAAAACATCTGTCAGTTTATTGACAGCTTTGTGATATCTGTCCTTTGTACACGTTCCATGTCTATTCTTTCTACATTATATGAGGCCTTCCGAATAGGTGAAATATGTGAATTGGGTACTAGTATATTTTTTAGCGAGTCTTCAAGAGTTGTGCTTTCTTCAGCATATTTCGCTTTTCTATTTCCATCATTCATGGTCGTGTCTCTTTTAAAATATTGCGATCCTTGGGAATATCACTCCGTGAGTCCATAAACCATTCACAAAATAACTGGTTGACGCTTTCTTGTGGGTGACTTCTTCCAGGAAAACTCTTAGGAATCAGCGATTCGCTTCGGCTTCATTTTACTATTCTGATATAGTTGTCGTCAACTCTTTTCATTAGTTGACTGATGAGACATCATACTTTACAGTGAGCTATCCTGTGAATTTCGATAACGATTTATTTTTTCATTATGGAAATGCACAACGGCTACATCAGTATGCCAATTAATGTTCAAATGACATTGTTCATGCATTCCGGCTTGATGCAAAGAACTTCCAACTTTCTAATTGTAAAAAGTGCGTCACAAGTCAGTAGTCAGTCAATTTAGTACAGAGTTTTTGCATTCACCTGAGCCAGGCACAGTCTCATATTATCATAGACTCCAAGTGGCAGGTCTTCAATGATTGATTGAAAGACCTAAAACAACTGAAAAGGTGAGTGTTTTTGAAATGAAGTTATTCCTATGCGACCCAAAAAATTTATCACTTACGTTTTCTGCTAGGATTATGGAGGCCTTTAATTTGATAACATGCGAATCAATTTGACCTTTCCAGGCTCTGAAGATGGCGAACCTTGCCGAAACGTAAGCCACCACGACTGTTGTAATATTCGTGCTGCATTATTAACTGTATTGTTATATGCTTCGCTGATATTCAATAAATACTATTAATAACACCTCGGAGCGGCTAAACAGAAAATGATACTGAATTATTCAAACTATGCCGAGGTTAATAGATAGTCGGACCTGAGAGTTTTGCATTCGTTAATTATTATTAAATATTAATTTTACTTCACATGAACCTCAGCACAGTTTATCGTGCAAACCTCAACACTTTCATTCAACTCGCTTCCTGGCATTGGTCCCCACAAAGATCCGCGAACATTTGGCACGCTACATCGGCTGCTGTATGAGTATTTCGTCTTCTTCACTTTGATGTCATAGAGTGCTGACGAAAGTCATTAAAAAATGGTTATAGGTAAAATAATTAAAGTATTGATTGTGGTAAAGACCTTAGTTTTCAGCGAGTGATTTTATGACTTCATCCCGAGAGGCGTTCTTGTCTCTTTTACTGTCGACAAGATTAACATAATGCTCGAATAGGTCCTCATCGTCTGAGTTAGCAGATAGTATTGAAAATCGGTCCAGATGACGAAATTTATAATGTAAAACTCACCATTTACTTCTCTTTGCTTCTTCGCAACTTCACACGACGTCCCATGTATACAGCATGCAACACCGTCTTTCTAAAAGAAATGTTTCTAACAAAACCTTCTCTTTTGCCACCAATAAGGCCGCTCAGGATATCTGCATCTGCTTTCATAAAAATTTTTTGAAAAATGCATCATAATAGAGGCCTGAACTGGTTGTATGCTCACAAATGTGACTCCGAAATACTGAAAGCAAAGAGACTGCACTGACAACAGCGGCAGACGTGATAACAAAAACTCAACTAGTGCAACGATACTCCCAAACTTTACCCTCTGCACATTCTCCACGTTTTCATAATGCGTTGAAGTAGGATAAAAAGCAGCAAAGGCAGCTAACCTTCACTGGGACATACAATGAGTTGTATGGCGTTGAACACTCATATTCCATAACACAGGTAGCTATTTGGGGAAACTGCTGCTAAAGGCGCGCTTTTGAAAGTACTGAGTGAATCAAACCTTAGCACATTTGCCTTATGAATGATAGAGATAAGAACTAATGAACAATAACAATGCTTATATCAGTCAAATTCATTGATTCAAGTAGACCGTAATATATCGCGGTCGTGTATGGCTTTCTGCCAGTTACACCCATTGTTTTAAGCCATATGAAGCAATCGTTTCGAAGAGAAATTTACACTAACGCAGATATTATGACCGTTTTAGGCGGTCCCATCAGATTTCTCTGGAATATGTTAGAAATTTTTTCCAACTATTGCAAATCTGACACTAGGTTGATGCACGAATTTCATTCTATTCAAGAACGACCACTTATGAACGAGTGACTTCGATCAACTTGGCTCTCAAGATGAAAACGTTGAAAACGCTAGTCAATTAAAAAAAATGCATATCAGCTCCGTGTCAGCTCAGTGTTATAGTATGCCGATTAATCTTGCAGTAAAAGAGTGTCAGCTTTCATGATTTCGTTAGAAGCAATTTCGACCATGTTGGTTGATATAAACCTGATTGTCATTCTTTACGAAGTACTGTACTGAAACGCAAAATAGTAGAGCAATGAGAGCGATAGGCTAGCGTCATTTACCAGTACGAGACATTAACTCCTCATACTCTTAAAATCTTCAATTCTTGTTAATGATAGAAGTCCTTAACTTTTATAACTCTATCCGTAGCTTCCCTGCTTATAGTCAGTACTTATAGGTATTGTCTGAACAAAACGTCTATGTATATACAATATGAAATATCTCAAAATCTGAGGATGACAGCAGAGTGATCAGGGAAGTAGAATATCAAAAAGTAAGCTGTTGGCCTAAATCGTTCTCTACCACTCTCTTGCAATCTCACAGGTCGCCTTGGGTCGGCTTCCTTCGAGATTGTAGGGAGGATTTGATTTCGTCAGCACTCTATGACATCAAAGTGAAGAAGACGAAATACTCATACAGCAGCCGATGTAGCGTGCCAAATGTTCGCGGATCTTTGTGGGGACCAATGCCAGGAAGCGAGTTGAATGAAAGTGTTGAGGTTTGCACGATAAACTGTGCTGAGGTTCATGTGAAGTAAAATTAATATTTAATAATAATTAACGAATGCAAAACTCTCAGGTCCGACTATCTATTAACCTCGGCATAGTTTGAATAATTCAGTATCATTTTCTGTTTAGCCGCTCCGAGGTGTTATTAATAGTATTTATTGAATATCAGCGAAGCATATAACAATACAGTTAATAATGCAGCACGAATATTACAACAGTCGTGGTGGCTTACGTTTCGGCAAGGTTCGCCATCTTCAGAGCCTGGAAAGGTCAAATTGATTCGCATGTTATCAAATTAAAGGCCTCCATAATCCTAGCAGAAAACGTAAGTGATAAATTTTTTGGGTCGCATAGGAATAACTTCATTTCAAAAACACTCACCTTTTAGTTGTTTTAGGTCTTTCAATCAATCATTGAAGACCTGCCACTTGGAGTCTATGATAATATGAGACTGTGCCTGGCTCAGGTGAATGCAAAACTCTGTACTAAATTGACTGACTACTGACTTGTGACGCACTTTTTACAATTAGAAAGTTGGAAGTTCTTTGCATCAAGCCGGAATGCATGAACAATGTCATTTGAACATTAATTGGCATACTGATGTAGCCGTTGTGCATTTCCATAATGAAAAAATAAATCGTTATCGAAATTCACAGGATAGCTCACTGTAAAGTATGATGTCTCATCAGTCAACTAATGAAAAGAGTTGACGACAACTATATCAGAATAGTAAAATGAAGCCGAAGCGAATCGCTGATTCCTAAGAGTTTTCCTGGAAGAAGTCACCCACAAGAAAGCGTCAACCAGTTATTTTGTGAATGGTTTATGGACTCACGGAGTGATATTCCCAAGGATCGCAATATTTTAAAAGAGACACGACCATGAATGATGGAAATAGAAAAGCGAAATATGCTGAAGAAAGCACAACTCTTGAAGACTCGCTAAAAAATATACTAGTACCCAATTCACATATTTCACCTATTCGGAAGGCCTCATATAATGTAGAAAGAATAGACATGGAACGTGTACAAAGGACAGATATCACAAAGCTGTCAATAAACTGACAGATGTTTTCGCACAAAGTGCTGAACAACCAAGCGTGATGTTGTCAACACAATCCACAAGTTGCACGGCTCCATTGCTTTCATTTTTCTAAACTAGTCGGTGCGCCCATTAAGGTGCGAATATGATCTCTACAAAATATTGAAAGATATTTGATCGTCACGACATTACTAAAAGATTTACAGTGGCATTAGGAACAGAAGTGCATGAGTTACACGATATGATCACGTGTCTTCTGGTAGCACACAATGATAGATGTGCATTATCTCATTATTCGCTCGTTGTTCTTTCCAATGATTTTCACTCATGAAAAGTCTTCCGTGATGTAATAAGTTTCCAAGCTAATAAGAGGTGCCACTTGATAGCTGCTTATTCCACTGAACCTATCGTAATGACTTCCAAAAAATCTAAGTGCTCGTTAAGCCCATGAATTTTGCCATCTTTCTAAAACTGAGATAACGTCTGTTAAGAATTTTCTTTTTTTTGATATTTCTAAGGATTTCATGGTGCAGATAAGGAACACTGCAGGCTTTTAACAAAGGAAAGGAATATATCAAAGTGAACAAAAGTAATCTTATCAGACTATGAAATACTATCAGATTAAATGTAGTATAGAATAGCAAATACATCATTTCGACACAAAAAACACAACAGTGCAAAACACAGTACACGCCATCCATAAGAACGGATATAATGTTGATCTCGATTAAATTTATGTAGCGACTCTATCTTCTCCTCGCTCAATTTCAGCTCTGTCACCTGAGCAATGAATTTTGGATTGGAAAACGAATAAAAAATTTTAGAAACAAATAAACAGTTCAAAGTGAATGGAACAGTCGATGTTTATGCAAGCTACTGAATGCATTAAACGATTTTAATCATGTAAGAAATCGTTTCAAACACTCAGTAGACAAGTTAAATTTTCTATTTATAAAACAGCACCTTAAAGTTTTCAACAATGCGCTCCGGCGTAGCCAATTTCGGAATGATCCCTACACCTTGGCTGAGAGCCCACGAAAGTAGTATCATCTAAAGTCCCAAGATTAGCATAATGTATTATTAGACTTGAACTGCAAAAGAACGCAATCATCAAACACAATAGAAAAATGTCACTCCTATTAATCAATCTACGATTTTCTAAGCTGAGAACTCGGCTGAGAGAAAAGTGGAGATCGATGGTAAAGTGAGAACGCGCGCTGCCCAGAAATTTATAGTCGTGGTTTGAAATTTACACATGGACCATGTTCTAAGCTTTGCTCAAATCTCAACACTCTTAAGGGTCTTTTATTGTTCATCGAGCGACTCGAGTTGATATAGTAAACTGTCTGTTAGCTCCCTATCAACGCCCAACAACAGTCGTTTCGAGAATATTTCATCGTAATTCAGAGCATTCTTCACAACTTTTCTATCTTTAGACAACAAAATTCTAGCTCTCGGACAACCTTCACTTCACATATGGTTCGCCCATATCTCCTTTAGTGTTAGCAAATTTTTCTTGACAATCAATCGAGTCCTTGGAAAGGAAGGAATAATTGCATTCAGTATAACATTATGATATTAAGGAATCAAGGAGGCACTAACACTTTTAAGATACAGTAAAATTTGATAGATCTGATATGAAAAACTGTGCTCATCGAAACAGTAGTGTTATGTTTCTTGGCCATATCTAAGACCACGAGGTCCTGCACGAGCGCCGGTTCGTGACGCGCTAGCGATGAGAATGCCTGATCATATATATATATATATATATATATATATATATATATATGTCTATATATACGTATATATATACATATATATATATACCTATATAAACCTACTTGATAGTGTTATTGCAAATCAAAGTGCAAGAGCAATTTTCTTGAAGTTCTCGCATCTACTAGAGGCACAAGCATCTGGAAATGAGCTGAAATTTAGATAGACAAAGTCGGTAGCCAACAGATTTTCGAAATAACTTAGTCAGTGTAGGCGAAAATCGCTGTGTAAACTGACACTGACAATGAAAGCTAGTGATTTGAATCAAAAGATTGGGAACAGGACCTACTGGAGTAAGACTATAAATGGGATTGGGATATTTACATGTTCACCAAAGGAAGATTTTTTTTATGTAATCTTAAAATGCTATTCATTAATACGGCCAACTACATAATCACAGGGGAATTTCCTTTGTTACATATGATTTATATTGTCACTCAGAATCAGTTCTAGCAAGAACGTACGATACCATCAAGACAGTCGGGGCTGCCTATATTATGATCTGTGGAAGATGGGAAATAAGTGGGTCATAATAATAATAATACCAAAGCAGCTAGCACATGTAGAACTCCATATCCTGCGGAACAGGCGAGAAACAATGAGCAGAGAAGCCAGGGACGCTTTAGATAGCAAGACGACTGCGATTTCGAAATTCAACGTTGCGCAATGTCTGTGATTGCACACAACAACAGTATTTTCAGCATAAAACAAGTTAGATATCTTACTGGATTTTTTGTATTACTAGTTGCTTCCAGAACCGCTTGAGTCGGTCGACTTTAAAAGGCGCGACGCGGCGTCTTTATGATCTATAGAGGTGAGCACTATTGAGATATTCTAGTCAGGACTGGCACGACAGCATTGAAGGGAGTGACATCGTTCATAATCAATCTGCCTTTTTTTCCAGCAGCAAGCGACCTTCTGTCTTCGGCTTACGGATGTGATGCGGGTACGAAGAGTGGTACGCACAGGAGCAGAGGCAAAGTGAGCGATTGCTATAGCTTTTGTTTTTGCAGGCATGCATTTCAAAAATATGCATTACACGTCTGACCCAATTGACCTTCGGTCTCGGTGTGGCAGACAATGACCGCGACTTTTGTCTCTAAAGTCTACTAGGAATCAAACATTTTTTCGCTGTTTTGCGTCATACGGAACTACTTATAGTGAATTGGTGGGTTAATACGTTACAATCGTCTAGCCTTATTGCAGATGAATGTGAGCTGTTAGCCTTTTCCAAGCGACTGTGTTGATATATCTAGCCACGCAGTCCTTGATGCTGACATAGTAATATACACCGTTGAATGATGATTCAGCTTGTAGTACTAAAGAGCATGCTATTACTGTATCACTTGTTGTTCCCTTGATGGTCGAGTTGAGCCGCTACCAGTACACTTCCATGTTTCCCTATAGCATACAGAAATACTCCAGTGGGCTCCATCTCCCTTTAGGAACTCGATAGGAGTTATATCTTCCTTCTCTGCTTTTCGTGGAGCAATCGGATCGTCGCGTCGGTGGTCTTTGTGCGAAGCGCTTGACATCACGGGTAGTACAGTCGATAACAGCTCTCGTTCTTCGATTCTCGTTATAGGGTATTGCTTGCTTGACCATTTTTATTTTCGATATCCTTGCGTATAAGACGGATCTCTCAATCTTTCAACATTGATAAATCAAAACTTCAGTTCCAGTCTTTCCGCAGGTGCTCTCGAAATGGGTCAGCATTCTCAGCCGGCTCATGCTTTGTGTCATATGGACGAAGTAATCAGCGAAGCAAAGGAGGTTCAATTGTCGACCGTCGATTTTCACTCCCTTATTGGCTCATTGTAAAGTACACATGATGTTTTGGAGGGTGGCAGTGAATTAAGGTATTGTTGCAATATTCCAAAGGGTTTTTCGATTGTGTGACTGTAGTTCATAGTAGTCGTTCTTCAATTCTAACTACATTCTTTCCTTTCCATTGAGAAAATTAACGTTTCGCGAAGGGGGCGATCGTTTACTTTCGTGTAAAATATGGGCACGACGATGGCATCGGCTAAGCACAGCTCCTGACTCGTAAGATGTGATCTATTTTATTGTGCTACTATTCACTGAAAGATTCTTAAATCCATCGCTGGAAGTGAGGCTTTCGAAAATGTGAGTTGCCATGGATAGTACTAGTCGTGATGATAAACTTACATAGCCTCTTTCTCTGTTCTTTCCATTCTAGACCAAGTGCCCAATATGTCATTCTACAGGTGTTCTTCTAAGTCTAGTTTTCGCGTTAAAATCTCTGATGATGACCATGAAGAATATACGATTTTCTTTGATTTTTTTTTCGCGATCCGTATAGAATGATTCGACTTAGTCTTCGTCATTAAGCAGAGCCCCATATTTTCTTCAACTGCTTATCGAAAGAGTGCGCTTTCAAGTTGAAAAGTAGTTTATTTCAACATCACTAGTAGTGTTATTGTTAGTAAAAAAGACTGAATGGTTTTCGTTTTTTTTCATGCTCTTTCAGCTCCTTCAGGGACAGAGTTTTCACTAGAGCTCTGTAGGCATTTGACAGCTCAAATCATGAGAATTTTAACGGTGTACCTTGCTTTAAAAAAACTTTTTTTGCACTGCAGCATCGAAAATAGAATTATGTCTCGCAGCCATTGCGTCCGTGTTTGCGCAGTACACATCCCACTGTCTATTGTTGCTCATAAATTTTGGAAGTAGAGCAATATACATCAAGTTTCTTAGCCAGAATTAATTGAAATTGCTTAGCAGCTCTATACAAAGCGCGCACCATCAGCCTAAGCACATGCATGCCATTTCTTAGGCAACAAATCATTACCGCGCTCATAGAACTCGCCACACTTCGATTCATAAAGGCTATCAATTTTCGACTCAAACGACTGATCTCTCGGAATTTCTTCTTGCTCATGAAATGGTTCCATCTACTGGAAGAGATGATAGTCAGACGACGACAAGTCAGGAATGGAGGATGCTCCTACAACTCTCAGCCCATTTCGAACAACTTCTTCTTTGTCAGTTTGGCAGAAGCAGCTCTGCGTTGTCTTGAAGCACGATGAGATTTTGGCGGCATCGACGTGAGAGGACACTATTGCGGCGACCCAGGAGCCCACAGTAGCGGCTGACAATGACCGTCTCGCCGACTGGCAGCAAGTCCCAGTGAGTGGATCGACCCGCTCTGGCCCCGAAAGATGATGAGCACAGCCTTTCGCACAAATCATTATGCACTCGGAGCTGGAGTTACTCTTTGACCTGGTGACGACCATTGACTTGGCTTTTGAAAAAACCCTCGTTTTTCGTCAATGGTGATGAATGACGACGGAGCAGCTTTTGAGCGAACAGTGTTGTTCAACAATTTTGATTACTTCCGAACAAGAAATTTGGTGTTTATTGCTCTACTACCAAAACTTTTAGAAATACATAATAATATATCGCCTTGCTCTACATTATCATTGTTACACTACGAGAACAAATAACATAAAAGCAATTCAACCGAGCTTAGAAGCAAACGAAGACAGAAGATGACAATAGAAGCTAGAGCTAAGTGCCCTTACAGGGCAAGACGACTGAGTGCGCGCACAATGTCCATGAACACACGAAGTGCCTATAAAAAGCGGCTTAGAACAAGTTTTATAATCCTTCCAACTTGTCGAATCATTACTATCTGCTGACAGACGGCGGTCGGTCTGATCGCCGTCTGCCGAAGACGTACGGCGTCTTTCTGATCACCGGTGAGTACCACTGAAGTTTTGCAGTCAAAATAGACATAAATGCGTTGCACTGAGTGATGTGATCGTGGTTAATTTGCACTTCTTTTCTTCAGCAGATCAGGCGAATATAGCACCTCGACGTTCAGCAAGGATTAAAGGTGCCCTGTGGCAAGGGTGGGCCACTCGTCCGCCAGAGGCGTTCTACCACATGTCACAGTGGTCTCTAGAACAGGTGAAGCGAACATTCATTTATGTGTATTATTGCTTTTCCATTCCGGAAACTCTACTATAAACTGCGCTTCTTTACAGGACAATCTATGCCACCTTTTCTTTATACGAAAACTATTTCTGCTCACTTGAATTGAAGGCAGAAAATATGCACAAAAAGAGAATGTCGAAGGGAGTATTAGTGCTGTAAGATAGTGAGTGCCATTAGGCCTGGAGGGGACTATGTTTCCGAATTTGATTCAGAAAATAAGAAGTTTTCCACAAAAGAAATTTCCCATTGATTATTTTGTGCAGGGATTTCTTGCGCATCGTTCGGTATATTTTTTTCACATACTTGTTTAACAATGGAGCCGCCACGGGAGGTCATTCGCAACTTACTGCCTAACGAGTTTCGACTGGGCCACAATTTTCAAACTCATTTGACAACATCAATAGTGCAAAAGGCCGCCAAATTGTGTGTAGAACTACGGCTTATGAATGGTTTACAAAGTACACCACATCTGTCCTCGTCCCATTCCATCTATTCAGATAAACTAGCAGTGGTTGGACATGAAAAAGGTTCGAGACATCAACCATTTCGTCGAGAATCAACGGGTTGTTTTGTATCAAAAAAAAAGTTTTATGAGCACAGGATTGATTCGGTTGCTAGATCGCTGGCAGAATTGCATTCAGGTATACGAGAACATTTTGATTAACGTTATTTGACACTGATTAATTGGAAGAACAAATTCCTGAATTTTTGGATTAAGTTCGGAAACATAGTTGGAGACCTGATAGTTTTCAACCATTGTGTACAGGAAGCAATGAGTAGAGCGATGGAGTCAGTGAAAAGTACATATATGTTAATCTGACTTAAAGTGTTAGAAGAAAGCAATTTAGACTGCTAGAAAAAGACTCCAATGTGGTGATTCGAAGTTGATCGGCCATGACTGTGGTATTTCGCTGTCATCGCTTTATTTTTCGGTCCATAGGGTAAAAAACGGCCTAGCGATGCTTAAAACTTAACAAGACTGTTCAAAACACAATGATTATCCTGCCTACGTTTGCTATACTGCACGTGCGGTGCATTATGAGTTACTTATTGATGACAAGGTTCGCTCTGATTGCGAGGGATCAAATGGAAAATCGATCTCATTCGCTGGTCAGGAATTTTCATAAGAGTGTTAGTAATCATTCGAAAGGAGGAGCTTGAGACTGCAGCGCCACGCCGATGGGTTTTGAAAGTCAAATGGACACGTGAGAGTAACGGAGTCCTGCGTGACTCACGTGCGCGTTTGGCTGCCGCGCCCAGTAACTCTGACGCGATCATCGATTATAAATCCTATGAACTTGTACAGAAGTGCCGCGTCAGCAATCACGTGGCCGCCGCTCCCACCGCGACGTGAATTATCTGCGAATCGTCCTTTCTCACACATCGAATTCCACTTATTCTTCCTGCAGAATGTCAAAGAAACGGCCTTTCCAGGATTCAAGCGTAGCATTGGCATCAGGAAGCACTACGCTATTATATGATTACTAATAGTCCAAAGATAGATCTTTTAAGGCGAGAATTATACTTTAGTTTTTTGTGAAGATTTCGACGCTAAAAGGATGTTTTGAAAAGCCGGCGACGTGGAGCTGTAGCAGAGAATCTCAGCTTCCGATTGGTTACTATGGATAGTTCTTCTGCAGAGAATAAGGTCGGTTTCTATTTGTTCCCTCTTGATCAAAAAGAAACGATTGCTGCGATTTGCTTATTGTTTATGTGATAGTTTTTTTCTTTTTGTATTTATGGTTTGAATGTTGAGAAAATTTTGACTGGCACTTAAATGTTAGAAGGCGATAAATGAATATTCGACTCCATTCGTTGGGCAAACACTTTTCATAGCAGTGTCAATAATAATAATAATTAAAATGCTCAAATCTCTGATTAGCGCTGTACAAGGTCATTTTTGATAAAGCCTTTTGTAATGCTTCAACGAAAAACACCGTCTGTGTTTTGCATACGCATTTTTTTTGGCAAGAAAAGCTCTTTCTTTGAACTATTAGTAAACATTCCATATCGTCAAATGTAAAGATACCAACGCTGTGCTTGTATTCTGAAGAGACCGTTCCTCTGCATTGTAGCAGGAGAAACAAATTGATTCACTCACGCGAAAATGTGCTTTTTGTTATTCTGTGGAGTGGGGGTGGGGAATGATGTCGACGGACGGAAGATGTCGTTTCAATGTGGCCATATATTGAACATATAAGGACCATTTAATCTTTTTTGATTGTTCGTGGGAATATTTATGCGTTTCTTTTTTCTTCTACTATGCACATTTTACCAAAAAGCCTATTGATTCAGATCAAAGCAAATCAAAAAGAAGAAGTCGCAGCGCTCACGAGGAGAGCGAGAAGTGATTACCAAGTTTTCTCACAAGTACTGTCATTGGTTTTATTTTTTGATTGGGTTCCCATTCAAAATATCTTATCTACGTTTTATTCTAATCTCAGTTTTCGATAGCGTTCATATCATAAGTCGACTGACAAAATTTTAGCTCGGTGTTAATTCATTTTCAAAACTAAATTTTTCTGAGTTGTTCTTGAAAATTTGCGAATACAGTGAATTTCGTTTCGCTAGCTGGAATCCAAATGGTGTCATTGTAGCAAAAATGGAACGCGTCTTGACGAATCAGTAGTCAATAAAGACGCGTCGATGTCCATTATGTAGATTGCGACTCTATTTTCGGCTTACAAAATAGGAAAGGTTTGAAAACGTGTCAAGGAGTCTTGAAAAATGCTTCAAAAAGGCGATGCTTGCAGAAGTTGCATCCCCAGCGTGAAGTTACGGACACGACAAGCATTATAGTACTTCTACTGTCTCATGTGTGGTAAAAAGACAACATGTGCTTTAGGAGTCATTGTATGGGGATCAAAGAAGGACTACTTAAACTTCGTGCGTTTTCATTATTTCGATATTGACTGACGGCTGTTTGGACCTTGTAGTGCCAGAGTATTGATTCATTTTACTCATTTTTGTTTACTTTAGACGATTCCACGTCCTGCCGATGTGTCGATGATAATTGCCGGCTGTACTATTTGCACGAAATTCGGGGCATAGTGGATAATTATCTTTACCGTATTTTTAATGATCTCAACTTTCTAAATATGAAAATCATCTTATATTATGTAACTGTATGAAATTTTCTTACACCTTTGTAATAAACACTTCAAAACTTAGAAAACGTTTTTTGGACGTTCCGCTTAGGTCATTCTGCAACCGAAGAGAAACGTAAATTATGTAAGGTTTCAACCACAAGGCGGTTGATTTACGAACTGCACCA
Source organism: Parelaphostrongylus tenuis (assembly GCA_019055375.1). Classification (NCBI taxonomy): domain Eukaryota; kingdom Metazoa; phylum Nematoda; class Chromadorea; order Rhabditida; family Metastrongylidae; genus Parelaphostrongylus; species Parelaphostrongylus tenuis. The sequence continues at coordinate 31,763 of JAHQIW010000505.1, forward strand.
ATATTCGTCTCGTGTTGACCGTGTATAGAATTTTGTCAAAATCGGCTGCGAAAGCTTTATCAAAGCGGCGTAAAGATAGCGCTTGTCCAATATTGCGCTTATGATCTTGCAAAAGATTGAAGATTTAGGGTGGGAATGTTTGATTCATCCACCGTATAGCCTACATGCGGCTCAAAGTGACTGTATCTTTTCAGGCCACCACAACATGCTTTAGCAGAAAATAGCTTCGCCAAAACCGGTAATGTGATATATTATCTCTCCAAGAATTTTGCTCCAAATACGAAAGAAATATATGGCTGATGAGTCGCAACATTGCCATGAATTTGTGTTGAAGCTTTCTACTGACGCTTTCATTGGCCCAAATCATGCAGACCATGGCGCATTCTGCTGCTTCCACCCTCGGTGACGCAGGGATGCCGTTTTCTAAAATTACAAATGCGTATTCCGATTTTTGAGAATCATGAAGAAAAGGATTCGTTGAAGTATAAATGTTTTAGGTTGTGGAACGCCCATGGCATGATCTCGGTCTGCGTACAAGGACGGTGCTCCACTGACACCACTTATTTGCAGAGGAAGGAACGCACAGTGAGTGCTAGTTATTGTGTTCCTATTTGAATAGCCATTGTTTTGTCACCGTATTAGAAGGAAACAGTGTTTTTGAAGTGCTTTGAACTACCAAATATTGTAGATGAGCATTTTCCCCCGACTCCTTAATTGTCCTGGCAGTGGTTTCCGTTAAAATTCTAAGCCTTTGGCAAATATTTAAAATGAGATGAGTGAATGTCAGAGCTTGATATTTTGTGGAATTCGCTATCCCCTATGATTCTTCAACCCTTTGGAGGCGGAGCCTTCGCAGATTTTTTTCAAACTTTGATAATCATTGCAGAGTCTAAATGTTGCGACCTTAATATAGTGAGAGCGACAGGGTCCTACGCGAGTCATCTGCTCGTTTGGCTGCAGCGCTCAGTGACTCTGACGCGATCACTGATTGTAGGGCCTATGAAGGCGTCGAGAAGTGTTGCGTCAGCAGTCACGTGGCCGCCACACCTACCGAGACGCGAACTGGCTCCTGATCATCTTTCTCACACATGGAATTCGGCTTATTGCCTCTGCTGAATTCCAAAGAAACGGCCTTTTGATTATTAAAGCACAACATTGGCATCAGGAAGCAATACGCTATTTTGCGATTGCAAACAGTTCAAAGAATGAGCTCTGTCCGTCGAGGATTAAGCGCTAGTTCTGTGTGGAGATCACACCATTATAAAAAGATGTTTTGAAAAGCTGGCGACGTGGGGCTCTAAGCAAAAATGCCAGCTTTCAAATAGTCATCTATGAGAAGTTACTCTGCAGCGAATAAGGTCGGTTTTTCATTTGTTCCCTCATTATCAGAAAGAGCCGATTACTATGACCAGTTTCTTATTGATGAACAGTTTTTCCCTTTTTGTATTTATGTTGTGAATGTTAAGAAAATTTTGATCGGTACTTCAACGTTAGAAGGCGATAAATGAATATTCGACCCCATTCGTTGGGCAAGCATTTCTTATAAGAGTGTTAATAACAGTTAAAAAGCTTAAATCTCTGCCTAGCGCGGTACATGGCCATATTTTGCAGAAGTCTTTTCATGACGCTTCAAGGAAAAACATTTTGTTCTACATACACGTTTTCTTCGCAAGACAAGCACTTTATTTGGACTACTAGTAAACACTTGATAGCGCAAGCTTTGAAGACACCAACGCTGTGCTTGTGTTCTAAGATACCGTTCCTCTGTAGTGTAGTAGGAGAAACAAAATAGATTCACACAAGCGAAGATGTGTTTTTTGCTATTCTGTGGAGTGGAATGGGTGAAGATGCCAACAGACCGATGACCCGTTTCTGTGCGGCTATATATGTACATATAAGGGCCTTTTCATCCTTTTTAATTGTCCGTGAGAATATTTATGCCTTGCTTTTTTTCTTCCACTATGCACATTTTACCAAAAAAACTATTAATTCAAATCAAAACAAATCATAAAGAAGTCGGTGGCGCTCATTAGGAGAGCCAGAGGTTAGTTTTACTAAACTATCTCATAAGTGCTGTCATAGGTTTTATCTCTTGATTGTGTTACTATTTTCAATTATCTTCTCTACATTTCATTCCGATCTCAATTTTGATAGCATTCATATCATTAGTCGGCTTACGAAATTTTAGCTCAGTGTTGTTTCATTCTCTCAAAATTAGATTTTTGAGGTTTCAAAAACAGTCGATCTTATGAATTATTTTTGGTCTACCAGCTGAAATCCAGAGATTGAATAGTGGTGATGGACCAGTGTCATTGTACACTAAGCCTTCACCACATACGCCTCCCTCCTTGCTACAATGCAGGGCTTGATATGGGGCGGGGCTCACTGACGAGAAGGCGGAAACCTCCGAAACAGCGGTGTATGGCCCTGGCGTACGAACCTCATTTACACTCAGTTTAGTTTCGTTGATTGAGATTCAAATCGTGTAGCTGTAGCAAAACTGGAAAGGCGTCTCGAAATCATTATTCTTACAAATCAATAGTCAATAAAGGCGAATCGATGTCCAATCTGCAGATTTCCACTCTGCTGCAGGCTTACAAAATAAGAAGGGTTCGAAAACATTTCAAGTGGTTTGAAAATTGCTTCAAAAAGGCGGTATTTGCAGAAATCCGCGCATCCTCAGAGTGAAAGTTACGGACACGACAGACATTATAGCACTTCTACTGTTTCAAGTGTGGTAAAAAGTCAATATATGCTATAGGAGTCACTGTATGGGTGGAAAATAAGGACTACCTAAACTTCGTGTGATTTCAATTTTTCGATATCGGCTAACGGCTGCTTGGACATTGTAGTGCCAGAGTATTGATTTATTTACTCATTCTTGCCTATTATAGACAATTCCGCATCCTACCGATGTGTGGATGATAATTGTAATAATTGCAATAGTTGCATATAAGTTGAGAACCATATTTCATGCTACAGTATATCACTTTAAAATGAATACTTTAAAACTTAGAAAACGTCTTTTGGACCTTCCACTTAGGTCACTTTGCCTCCAAAGAGGCACAAGACTCATGTAAGGCACATAACCACAAGGCGGATGATTAACGAACTACACCAATATTCGCTTCAACTTGACCGCGTATGTGCAAAACTTTGTCAAAACCGGGTGCGACAGCTTTATCAAGTGGCATCAAGATAGCGTTTGTCCACATACTGCGCCTTTGACCTTGCGAAAGGTTGAAGAATTTGAGTGGGAATGTTTGATTGACTCACCGTATAGCCCAGATGCTGCTCAAAGTGATTATAGCTCTTGATGCGTTGCAACATCCTCTGGCAGAAAAACGCGTTGTCAAAATCAGTAATGTGATAAAGTGCCTTTTTGAATATTTTGCTCTAAATGCGACAAAATTATATCGTTGAGGCATCACAACATTGCACAGAATTTGTGTTAGATCTATCTTTTGATACTTTTATTAGTCAAAAAATCAAGTGCACCATAGCGCATTCCGCACTTTTCAGCGCCGATGACTCAGGGATGTCGTCCAGGATTACGAATGCGTATTGCGATTTTGAGGATTATATAGCAAGGACTTTGATGAATGTTTCAGACTGTACAACGCCTATAGTAAGATCTCCGTCTGCTTACAAAGACGGATTACCACTCTCACCACTTGCTCGCAGAGAAGGAACGAACAGTGAGTGTGTGCTAACTTATTATGTACTCATCTAAACAGCCATTGTTTCGTCACTATATTGGGAGGAGACATTGTTTTCAAAGTGCCGTGAACTGCGAGATATGGTAAATGAGTTTTTGCCCAAGACTCGACAGTTGTACTGGCAACGTCTTTTGCTACAATTCTAATCCTTCGACAAATATTTTGAATGAGATGTGGCAATTTCAGAGCTTGAATATTGATGTGATTCCCTCACTTTCAATCATTTTTCAAACCTCTGGAGGCAGCATCTTTTCTGCTTTTTTCAGACTTTTGCTAATCATTTTATAGGGAAAATCTTGGCGATCTGAGAACTTTGTCTGTTTTCTGAAAACACACTCCATTGCTCTGTATCTGCAGAAAATAAAATTGAGCTTTACAGGGCGATTTTACTTGTACTCAAGTCCTCGATGCTGAGGATATTAAGAAACACCGTTAAACGATGAATCGCTCTCTCTTTAGGAATTCGTTGGGCATCATATCTTTGCTCTATAGTTTCGAAAGAGTCAGATAATCGGGTGGGTGGTCTTTGTGCGACGCAATTGGCATCAGGAGAAATGTAGTGGGTAACAGCTCTCGTTCATCGGTTCTCGTTAAAGGGCATTGCTTCCTTGACCCTCTTTCTTTCTGATACCATAAAGTATAAAACTCATCTCTTAATTTTTGAACAATGATAAATCAAAGCTTCGACTCCAATCTTTCCACAGGCGCTCTCGAAATCGACCAACATTCCCGGCCGACTGGCGCTTTGTGTCGTAAGGATGAAGTAATCAGCGAAGCAAAGGATGTTCAATTGTCGACCGCTTAATTTGACTCCGATATTATTCCACTGCAAAGTTCATATGACGTTTTCGAGGGTGGCAGTGAATAAAGTGAACATTGCGAGACTTCAACGAGTCTTGCGATTTTGTAGATGTGGTTCATAGTGCTCATTCCTCAAATTTAGCGGCTTTCTCTCCTTTTCACAGAAAAATTAGCGTTTCACAAAATTGACGGTAGTCTCATCTCGTGTGGAATATGGGAACAACATTCACATTGTCTGGGCACAGCCCTTGACTCACCAAAATGTGATTTATTTTATTGTGCTACTCTCCATCGAAAGATTCATACCACCACCGGTGAAAGTGAGGCTTTTGACACTGCCTGTTGTCGTGATTTGTGCTTGTCGCTATGATGATAGACTTTCATAGCCTCTTACCCTGTTCTATTTATTTCAGACCATGGGCTCCAATCTGACTTTTTTTGGGTGTTATTCTGAGTCCAGTTTTCGTGTTAAGATCTCCATAGATGACCATGAAGAATGTACGGTCTTCTCTGATGAGCTTTCGCGATCCGTACAGAATATTTCGACCTCATCTTTGTCACTATGCACAACCATAGATTATCTTCAACTGTTTGTTTAATGAGTCCTCTTTTAGATTGAACCGTAGTTTCTTCGGGCATTACTTATAGTGTTGTTGTTAGTAGAAAAGATCGAATCAATTCCTTTTCCTCATATTGTTGCAGCTCTTTCAAAAAAAGCGTTTCTTCTAGAGCTTCATAGGCCTTCGATAGCTCAAATCGTGAGAATTTCAGCAGTGTACTTGGTTTTCAAAAAGCTTTTTGCACTGTAGCATCGATAATAAAACTACGTCTCACACCCGTAGCATCCGTGTTTTCACAATACACATCCTCCTGTCTATATTTCTCGTATTTTGACAGTAGAGCAAAGAACACCAAATGTGTTGACCAGAATCAATTCAAACTGCTTAGCAGCTCTATTTCAAGTGTGCACCATCAGTCTGAACACATATCTGCAATACTTGAGGCAGCAAATAAATACCGCGCTCATAGAAATCGTCATACTTTGATTCAAAGTATGCTAACAATCCTCGACGAAAATGCTTGACGTCACAGAACTGCTTCTTGTTCAGGAAGTGGCCGCAGCTGCTGGAACATATGATAGTCAGACGGCGATAAGTCAAGACTGTACGGCTGATGATCCAGCAACTCCCAGCGCAGTTGGAACAACTTCTTCCTCGTCAATTTGGCGACATGCAGGCGCGCGTTGTCTCAAAGCCACGTTGAGATTTTTGCGATATCGACGTGATAGAACTCAGTTGCGGCTATCCAGGTGCTCACAGCAGCCGTTGACGTTGTTCGTCTCACCGGCTGGTAGCAAGTTAAAGTAAATCGGATCGCTCCGGTTCCAAAAGTGATGAGCACAGCGTTTCGCACAAATCATTTCGAGCTCGGAGATGCAGTTCCCCGTTGGCTTTGTGACGACCATTGACTTGGCTATCAAAAAAAAAAAACATCACTTCTCGTCACGGTAATGAATGATGACGGAGCAGTTTGAGCGAATAGTGTTGTTCAGCAATTTTGATTAATTCCGGTCAAATATTTGGTGTCAATCGTTCTACTACCAAATCTTCTGAAAATATTTAATAATAAATAGCCTTGCTCTACATTATTGTAATACTACAATAATGTGTCGGCATAAAAGCAATCCAACGGAACTAGAAAGCAATAGAAGGCTGAAAATGATAAGAAAATCTAGGGCCAAGCGCCTTTACGAGGCAAGACGAGGTGAGTGCGCACGTAGTGTCCGTAATTACACACGGTATAATGCCGTGTGTAATTACGGACACTATAATGCCGGATATACACTATAATCCCTATAATGCCGGCTTGAAACAAGTTCTATAATTCTTCGAACTTATTCCAGTGCTATCTGCTGACAGACGGCGGTTGCTCCGATCGACGTTTGCAGACTTGACGCGACGTTTTCGTGATCATTGGTGAGTAATACTGAGGATTTATAGTCAAAGCGCACGAAAATGATTTGCAGTGAGTGATATGGCCGTGGTTTATCTGCACCCTTCTTTCTTCTTCAGCAGATAAGACGATTAACTCACCTCGACCTTCAGAAAAAGTTGAGGGTGACTGGTGGCAAGACTGCGCGACTCTTACGCCGAAGGCGATCTACCTGCAAAGTGGTCCCTAAAAGAGGTGAAGAGAATATTCATTTATATGTATTATTGCTTTCCCTTTTCGAAAACTTCACTATAATCTGCCTATGTCTTCGAGATCATCTACGCTACCTATTTTCCCATGAAAAGCTATTTTTGCTCACTCGATTCGAGAGTTACTTATTGATTATGAGGTTCTTTTGATTAGGAAAAAACCAATGAAAAACTGATCTCATTGGCTGGCAAGGAACTTTTCATAGGAGTGTAAGCAATTACTCGAAAGTTGACAATTGAGACTATAGCCCCACGTCGCCAGTTTTCGCATTTTCTGACATTGCAACAGTAGAAGATTTGGCTTCAAACATACATATTTGTCGCTTGACAGAGCTCTCTCTTTGGACTATTATTGATCATTCGATAGCATGATCGAATTTGATTAGAACGCTGCGCTTATATTTCAAGAAGACCGTTTCTCTGAAACAGCAGATAATATAAGCTGCGGCGCAGCTGATAATAAGTCGGATTTCCGCGCGAGAGCAACCGGGATCGTGCGCGAATCACGTGCGTGCTCGGCTGCCACGGCCACTGACTATGGCGCAATCATCGATTATCGAGCCAGTGAACGTACAGAGAAGCGTTGTGTCGCAGTCACGTAGCTGCCACACCCATCCGCCGACGCCAACTAGCTCCAGATCGTCCTTTCTCACATATCGAATTCAACTTATTTTACCTGCTGCATTCCAGAGAAACAGTCTTTTTAGGATCTAAGCACAACGTTGGCGTCAGGAAGCACTGCGCTATCTTATGACTGCTAGTAGTCTAAAGAAAGAGCTTTGCCCGGCAAGAACTTGAGCTAGTTATGTGTGGAGATCATAGCGTTATAAAAGGGTGTTTTTGTAAAACCGGCGACGTGGGGCTGTAGCCAGAAATCTCAGCATTCGAATAGTTACCTATGAGAAGTTCCTCTGCGGACTATGTGGTCGGTTTTCCATTTGTTTTCTTCTAAACAGAAAGAACCGATTACTATGACTGATTCATTGCTTATGGAGCAGTTTTTCCTTCTTTGTACTTGTGTTCTGAATGTTGAGAAAATTTTGATTGATACTTATATAGTGAGTCACGAATGAATATTTGACCCGTTCGCTGAACAAGCATATAAGAGTGTTAGTAATAATTAAAAGGCTTAAATCTCTGTCTAGCGCGATTCTCGGTCATTTTTTGAAAAAGCATCTTAAGCGCTTTGAAAAAAATAAAGCACTGCTTTTCAAATACACATTTTTTTCTTGCAAAAGAGTTTTTTCTAGTCCATCACTAATCACTCGATAGCGTAAGATTTGAAGATACCAAAGCTGCGCTTATCTTCTGAAGAGACCATTCTTCTGCAAGGTAGCAGAAAAAATAAAATTGATTTACGCACAAAAATGTGTTTTTTGTTGTTCTGTGGAGTGGTGGAAGTGGAGAGGCCGATAGGAGGATGAACCTGTTTCAATACAGCCATCAATCGATTAGCTCTTTGCGGGGTGACATGGAAGTGCGATTTTTAGTGCTTAATTAGGTTTTTCAAAGTGAATCAAAGAAAACTCTGTAAAAGGGCATCTGATTTCGATGTCAGTATATTTCCTCTGCACAGTCATGTGCTCTTTGCGCTTTTAGCCAAGTAGTAGTTTAATTGGGCAGTCAATGTAAAACATAAATTTATTTTGAATTTGACAACGATATGAAGGGGCGTTTCGAAAAACAAGCTACTTACCTTGCTAGCCAGAGGTTCAAGGCTTCGAATGATTGCTAGCGTTTCTATGGTAAAGAAATCATGTCTAACGAGCAGAGCCGAATATTCATTTGATGTCGTCTGCTATATAGGAACCTTTCATTTTTTTTTAGTCGTCCGTAATAACATTTATGCGTTGCTCTTTTTCTCCTACTGTCTATATTTTATCAAAAGAATTCTCAATTCAGATCAAAACAAATAAAAAGGAGCCCGTGGTGCTTACAAGGCAAGTAAGAGGTGAGATTTATCAAACTGCCTCATGAATGCTGTCATAGGTTTTATTATTTTCAATTGAAGTACCACTTTCAATTGTCTTCTGTACGTTCTATTCCATTCTCAATTTTTGCTAGCTTATATCATTAGTCCGCTCACAAAATTTGAGTCTGTTTATTTCTCAAACTTGCTCTCTAACATCTGCCAATACAGGCAGTTTTGTCTTGCAAGCTGAATTTCAAAATGTGTCATTGTAGCAAAATTGAAATGCGTCTTGAAATCTATACTTACTTACGAATCAGTAGTCAGTAAGGACGCTACATATTCTCTTCTGCAGATTGCCATTCTAATTTAAGCTTACGAAATAGTAAAGTTTGCAATGCTTGCAAAAATGTGGCATCCTCGGCTTGAAAGTTATGGACACGACAGACATTACAATACTTATACTGTCTCAAATGTGATAAAAAGACAAGATATGCCATAGGAGTCACTACATGGGGTTATGGAGAAGCTAGTTAATCATCGTGCGTTTTCAATATTACGATATCGGCTAACAGCTGGTTGGACCTTGACGTGCAAGAAAACCTATCTAGCTCACTCGTTTCTGCCTACTATAGACGATTCCACGTCCTGGCGATGTGTCGATGATAACTGTTGGCTGTACTAGTTGCGCACAATTCAAGAAGTAGTGGACAACTCTGCTTGTTGTCATTTAACTGATCTCGAGATTCTAAATAAGTAAACCATCTTGTAACTATATGTTACTTCAAAATGGATACTTCAAAACTCAGAAAATGTGTTGTGGACGTTCCATCTAGGACATTCTGCCATCGAAGAGTCACTAAGCTTATGTAAAGCTCTTAACCACAAGGCGGGTGGTTTTTCGGTTTACGAACAGCATCAATATCTGTCTCATTTTGACCGCGTAAGTATAGAATTTTGTCAAAATTGGCTGCTACAGTTTTGCTGAAGTGGCGTCAAGGTAGCGCTTGTCCACATATTGTGCATCTGGCACTGCAAAAAATTTGAAAAATCAGTGTGGAAATGTTTGATTCATCCACCATACAGCCCAGATGCTGCTCAAAGTGATTATGTCACAAACGCTTTGCTAAAATCAATGATGTGATAAAGTAGCTCTAAGTATTTTACTTCAAAAGCTACAGAATAATATGGTTGATGCATCTTAAAATTGCCATGAATTCGTGTTGAAGCTTTTTTTTTGATACCTCTATTGGCCCAAAAAATCAAGTAGACCGTGGCGCATTCCGCTACTTCCACCCTTGATGCTGCAAGAATGTCGTTTTTCATAATTACAAATGCGTATTCTTATTTTTGATAATCGTTTAGCAAAGAGTTCGTTGAAGTTAAACGTCAGATTGTAAAACGTCCATGGCCATATTTCCTTCTGCGTACAAAGACGAGTTTCTACTAACACCACATGTTCGCAGAGAAAGGAACGAACAATGAGTGACTGCCAAGTTACTGTGTGCTTGTCTGAATAGCCACTGTTTTGCTAAAGGGAGCACTGTTTTCAAAGTGCTTTGTACTGCCAAAAATGGTAAATAAGCATTTTGTCCCCGACTCGTGAGTTGCCCTGGCAGCGTCTTCCGCCGAATTTCTAAGCCTTCGCCAAATACTTTGAATGAGAAGTGAAAATGTCAGAGCTAGATATTTGGTGCGATTCCCTTACTTCCAGTCATCTTGCAGCCCTCTGGGACAGCGCTTTTTCTGTTTTTCACGCTTTTGACAATCATTTGATAGAGTAATTCTTGGCGATGTCAATATTTCATCTGTTTTCCGTTTCAAATTTGTTTGAGTTTCATAGTCGGACGATTTTGCTCGGACTAAAGTCTTTGAGGTTGAGGTAGTAACGAACACCGATAAAGATGATTTACTCGTAGCATTAACGAAAAAGCTCTTATATCACTTGTTGTTCTCTTCATCGTCGAGTCGGGTTGGCACCAGTAATATTTTCATTTTTTCCCATCGCGCACAGAAGTACTTAGGTGAGATCCACCTTTTTTTAGGCATCCGTTTGACATCATATCGTTTTTCTATAATTTTGAAGAGTTCGGATGATCGGGATGGTGGTCTTTGTGTGAAGTACCTGACATCAGGAGAAATGCAGTCGGTAACAGCTCTTGTCCACCGGTTCTCGTTATTAGGCATTGCTTCCTTGACTCTCTTTAGCATCCCCGGCTGACTGACCTTTGGATCGTCGGGACGAAGTAATTAACGAAGCAAAGCTGGTTCTACTGTCGACCGTCGATTTTCGCTCCCTTCTTGTCCCATCATAAGGTCCACATGACATTTTGGAGAGTGGCAGTGAATAAAGTGAATATTGCGAGACTTCAATGAGTCTTGCGATTCTGTGGATGTGGTTCACAGTGGTCGTTATTAAAATTCAGCAGCTTTCTCTCCTTTTCACGAAAACTAACGTTCCACTATTTAAGCGACAGTCTGTTCTCGTGTAGATTATGGGAACAACAATGACATTGGTTAGGCACAGTTCCTGACTCATCAAGATGTGATCTGTTTTATTGTGCTACTCTCAATTGAGAGTTTCATACGTCTTTCGCTGCAAGTTCAAGCTCTTAGTTGTCATGATTGGTGTTTGTCTTCATGGTAAACTTACATAGCCTCCTACCCTGTTGACGGATGAATAATTTTTGAGCGCTGTTTAGCAATTTTGACTACTTCGGGTTAGAAAATTTGGTGTTTGTTGAACCGCAACTAAAACTTTTGAGAATACCTAGTAATATATATCCCTGCTCTACATTATTATTATACTACAAAGAACAAATGGTATAAAAGCAATCCGACGAAACTAAAAAACAAACGAAGGTGGAAGATGACGAGAAAAGCTTGGGCCAAGCGTCCTTTCAGGGCAGGACGAGGTGAGCGCGCGCGCAGTGTCCGTGTTTACACAAGATAGTCTTATAATGACGGCTGAAATAAATTTGACAACTCTTCAAACTCATTCCAGTGCACCTTCCTTATCACCGGTGATTACTACTGAACTTTTGTAGTCAACATAGAGATAAGTGCATTACAGTGGATGATATGGTCGTAGTTCATCTGCATCTTTTTTCTTCAACAGATCAAGCGATTAAGGCACCACAACTTTCAGAAAGGGCTGAAGGTGCCCGGTGGCAAGGCTAGGCGACTTGTCCGCCGAAGGCGATCTGCCGCATGTTAGGATCGCTGAAAGAGGTGAAGCGAACATTTTGTATCATTGCTTTCATTTTTCGGAAACTGTACTATAATCTGCGTTTGTGTACGGGATGATTTATGCTGCTTATTTCTCTGCGAAAGCCACTTCTTTTCATTAGAATTGAGAGCAAAAATGTGCACACACAGAATGTCGAAGGGATTTATAGTGCTGTAAGATGGTGAACAATAGTTTGTAACCGTTCTATCCGGAAAGTAATAAGGAGTGCGATAGAGTCAGAAAAGCACGCATATATCAATTCGAGTTGGAGATGGTGAAGGAAAAAATTTGAAATTACAAGGAAAAAAGTCGGATGTGGTAATTCGAAGCTGATCAGCCACAACTGTGGCATCTTGATGTTATCGCTTCATATTTCGGTCCACAAAGGGTAGAAAAAAGGCCAAGCGATGCTCAAGGACTCAACAAAACGCTTTGAGAAGACTGTGATTATCCTGCCTACGTTTGCATGACTGTACGGCCCGAATATTGATTATTATGAGCACTTCATTGTCGTTGTGACAGTTTTCCTTCTGCTTATATACGTTTCAGCGTTTGGAACATTTCCAGCTTTTTATTTGTCTATCATGATATTTGTGCTTTGCTCCTTTTCTTCTAGTGCATACACTGTACCATAAAGGTTGTTGATTTAGGACAAAGGGAATTGATATGAAGAGGCCTATCACTCCCATGTGTAGAGCAAAATGTGGGTTCTACTAAAATGCTTCATGACTGTTGTCACAAGCTTTTTTTCATAAGGTATCACTTTAGATCATATTCTCCACATTCTCGTTCTAATTTACTTTTTTATATCAATCACAAGCGTTAGTCCGCTCGCAGATTTTTGGTCCAGTAGTATTTATTTTCTCAAGTTGTAGTTCTCGAACTTGCTCGAACACATCCGCGGTCACAGTCAATTTCCGACTCGCTAGCCTAAATCAGATTGTGCCATTATAGCCAAACTGAGACGCCTCATAAATTTTTCATTCACTTACCAGTAAGTAGTAAAGAAGAACGCCCAAAACTCCTTCCTAAAACTGCATGGTTTACTGGAGGTTCAGAAAAAGAAAGGTTTTAAAACTATTTGAGGAGTTGGAAAAACTATTTGAGAAAAGCAGTGCTTACCGAAATCTGCTTATCCCGACGTGAAAAGTGGTGACACGCTAGGCATAATAATACTTGTGCTACCTGTAGTGCGGCAAGAATTCATTATGCACCATGAGAGCTAATATATGAGGGTTGAAGAAAACTAGTTATTCTTCGTGAGTCTATTAACGCTACAGTATCTTGTCAAGCTTGGACCTTGTCGTGACAGAAAATTGATCTATTTTGCTTATGTTTGCCTATTTTAGACGATTCAGAATTCTGCAGATGTGTCGGTGGTAATGGTCGGATGTACTAATTACACATAATTTGAGACATAGCGGATAATTATATTCATCGTGATTTTACTGGTTTCGTGATTCTAAATACAGTCTTATCTCATATAAGTGTTTGTTTTTAGCGGATTTCTTATCGTAGAACTGAACCGAAAGCGAAGGCTAAAAGCGAAGATGTGCTCCATTGGGAGATATTGAAGAGAATACCACCGTATCACTTTTATTGACGTCTTAGATTTATCATGGTTTCTATGCATATTAAAATTAAGTCATTCCGTGAGCTATGCACTGAAGCTGTGAACACCAAATCTATTAAGCTTAATGATTATGCTTGTACGATTTTGGTGTCGTTCAACTACTTGCCTATACTTATTCTCAACCGAATCTCTTCTGAGGAAAAATTCGCTTGCTTCTCATGCACAAGCAACACGTAGGGGCTAATGCTAGTGCAGCGGAGCACAAATTCACTGGAGCTTAGTGCGAAGATAATAAAAGACTTTCTCTACAAGTTCATGAGCTTTTTGTACTTACGGCAAAGTGATAAAGTGATAGCCGCAGCCGATGTAGAACATAATCTTATTATGAATTTTACAACGTTGTAAAGGAGTGTTTTGAGAAATCGGTCACTTAACCCGCTAGTCAGAGATTTAAGCTTGGAATGATTACTAACACTCTTATGAAAAGTTCTTGTCAAAAAGTCAATAGGGACGCATCGAAGTCATTTTTATAGATTGCTATTCTACCTTAGGCACAAAGTAGGAGACGTTTGAAAACGCCTAAAGGGTCTCAAAAATTGTTCCCAAGAATGTGTGCGGAAATTTGCGCATCCCCACCGTAAACGTAACGGACACAATCGGCAATATAGTATATATGCTGTCCTGAGTATTGTAAGAAGACAAAGTGCACCATATGAATTACTACATGGAAGTTAAGAAAGAACAAGTTATTCTTTGTGCGTTTTTCAACATTACGGCATCGCTGAATATGTCGTACCATTCGTTTCGAGTGTTTTCTTAAGACCACGCTCAGCTTTTAATATTCAATGTGTTCGTCGTTAGCAACATTCGTCACAACGTGACCCGCCGTACTTAGGAAACATCGTCAAAATGGCTGCGCCGGCTTTAGCAAGGGGGCGTGAAGACAACGCCTGTCCACATTTTGCTCTTCCGACATTGCAAAAGATTGGAAAAATAAGGTAGAAACGTTCAATCCATCAACTATAGCCCATGTTCTGCTCCAAGTGATTACCATCTCTTCAGGTCGCTGCAATATTGGAGTTCCTTGAATGGTTGCGGTGCTCTATAAAAAGTTTCTGATGGTGTCGCCACTAAGAGTTCGTACGCACGGATAAATCATCGTATTCACACCAGAGTAGAGTTTTCTTTCTACTTGCGTAATTCTTTGCGGACCCGACAATTAGCAAGAAAGTTTTTTTAAACTGTTGAATTCAGAGGTGGTGAGTTGTGCAGAAGTCACAGCATAGTTGCTTTCAGTAGCGTTTAACATGGAATTGTTCTTGACTTTCCAGAATTCTACTGTTGAGGCATCGAAAATCGCCGACAATTTGAGAGAACATTATTGATTTTGATGGCGAATATTTGGCTGAAATGTCTATTTTTTTGAAGCTTGAAGTCGTTTTGTTAGAAAATTCCGTTGCGACAAAATTTGATTGCGAACTTACTATATAATGCATATCTTGTATGCTCATGTAAATGTAAATGTATATATGGCAGATGAATGTCGTTAGATTTATTTCATGTGTGATGAACCCATAGTTCAACTCAGCATCAGCCGAAGACAAGCGTGAGTTCCGTATTTTCACTCCTGTTGTTGCCGGCGCGTAATTATGACATGGACTTACATTAAAGGAATACAACACATTATAGTTGGTAATACGAGAAGTGGGTGTTTGTCATTTTCTGTATAATAATACTAATTCGCACTCTCTTTTTATTTTAGCTGACAACATCTATCTTTTAAGTTTGAGTTCTTCTCGGTCATACAGGGGCATATGAAAAAGCGATCTCTTTCGCTGGGCAGAAACTTCATTGTACTGTCATTTCAAAACTTCAGTTTCTGGCTACAGAGAACTCTGATTGTTTTTTCAAAAGGTTCATTTATTACGCGTTGTAGAAAGAAAGCATTTGTTTTCGCACACAGCATATTTCTTGCAGAACAGAGCTGTTCGCGAAAATTATGAGTAATCATTCGATAGCGTGACTTTCAGCCATTCCAGCGCTTTGCTTAACTTCTGAAAAGATTGTTTGACCAGAGTTTATCACAAAAATGGAATCGAATTTTACATACGCCGCTATATGTTTGTAGGGCAATGTGCATGATTGGGAGGGAAAGGGAAACTTCCCCCTGGACTCCACGCGGCAGTCGATCGGTCGCGTTGGCACGACTCACATGTGAAGTGCAATTTTTGTTATTTGAATCAAGGTTTTCTCTCCAATTTCGAAGAGACTCTAAATAAAACGAATGAGGCTGTCAACACAAAATTCCCTCTTTCCGCTCAAATGATTTTCGTGCTTTCCGAAGTTATAGTGAAAGCGCTTTGAAGGTGTAAAACATGACTTTGTTTTGATGCTAGAGCGTCATAGAAGGATGTTCTCAAAAAAGGAGTGCGTGGAGCAGTAAACAGAAAATTGATGTTTTAAATAGTATCCAAGATATTCTCATCCAGCAAAAAAGCCATTTTGTCATTTGTTCCCGGATATCAAAAAGAACCGATGTTGATTCAGATAGCAACGCAATGCAAAGAGTTGAATTTGTGGTCGTTCTTTATCTCAGTGAAATAGATCAATACTCCATACAAGTGCCTAATCGGGGCACATCGTGATAAATCTCACCGCCGTAGCTCACTTTCTCTTCGTAACTCATACTCCGCTGCACATTGTTTACATACTCATTACTTGCAGACACTTTCTATTATCGTTATCATTTGTCGTTGTTTTGACAATCTTGCTAGGTACATGGAGGTTTGATTGCCCAAGTTAGAGCTTTAAAGCTTCCGTGCATCTTGCTTTTTCAACGTCCATCGCAATTCATTTGACCATTGCAAAAATTCCAGTGCGTTCTCCGGTAACTGAATCGGGTCGCCCGCATGTTTGAAGTATTCTACCACTGAACCACCGACACTGCCACAGTCCACTGAACCATCGTTGAACTCCGTGAGTTTGATCTTTCTCATATATAAGGTTTTATTTTTTGTGTATATTGATGTAAATATCGAAAATGTTGAATTTTACCAGATGTTGTTGTCTAGAGTCGCTTCGGTTTGAGGGAAACTTTGTTGATCTCAGAGTCTTTCAAAGATCGTCCTTTGACTTCGCCATAGAAGATTGATGAGGGATTTTATAAAAATTTTTATCGTGACTTTTAGACAAATATTGCCTCGAGGTGGTGAAGAGTTTATTGAGCATGCGTGGCACAGCCGTTAGAGGTGTCCTGCGGCCGCGTTTGGTCAGTCAGTCAATAGTTTAACTTCCTATCCAAACTCACCAATCATTCCATCACCCAGAGGCTTCCGAATTGGTACCGAACTTGCCAAGGTGGATAACAGCACTGAGCTGATACGTTGGTACGCTGATGCGGGTCATTATAAAGACCATTTGCGTATCAAATCACCTGCATGATGCTGAGAATGCACCAAAAGTTCCTCAACAACTGATTGACACTGAGAGCCTTATTTTTCGGAGCTTTATTGGCCTGTTTAGTGCACCATGTTTTGACAGTAGATAAATCCGTTCATGATGATATGTGTCCTCAAGTCCCAAACTGAGTGCGTGTGATGTGGGTAACCATCTCATCTGAAACTTTGCAGCTGCACTTTGTATTAGCTATTGGTTGATCACGTCGGCTCTGTGAAACGCTCCAAGTACTACTTACTATTCAATACTTCAAAACACAGGTTTGTTTGATTATAAGTCATGATTAGGCATGAAAATGATTTTTCTCGCTTCACTACTTCAAATTTTGACATAAACAACTGGAACTTGATTAATGTACAGCATATTGGTCAGGAAACATGCAAGCATGCAGTTACATGCAACTCGCCGAAACGTTACCCATTGTTCTGAATAATGTATACGAACCTCGCTTCCGCACATAGTATGGGCAGCTTATGAGATAACCATCACTTCAGGTGTTCGGAAGATGCTGTGCATCTCTCCAACACAGCTCAGGACAGCAGCACTCCAGCAACTGCACGCCGTACCTGTAATTTCTGCTTCTTTAAAGCATCACTTGTGTGTATATGCTTCGGATACGATTGGTTTGCCGTTCACTCAGCCAGTAAGGTGATTGATTTCATGTGTTTGTGTCATTGGTTTGTGGATGCCTACCAAAATTTGTTTCATTTCGTTTCAAATGCCGCTTCACATTCGTAGTTAACAACTTTGTTATATTATCCGTATTATATAATCTCAGCACTATTGGAAAAATTACAATTCCCTTACTAGCGTTCCCTTTTGTCCACTGTGTCATCTCCACCCACTAATCACCTTGGTGCTTAGATTTCTCACAACAAAAATCTGTTTATTGCCACGTCGTTATTCTTATATTAATATCGTTACAAATAAACAGTTTCAGTACTTAGATTTGATAATGATTCATGGGAATAACGAAAAATTTCATTTGTTGTTTCATGCTTAACATTACAATACCGTGTTAAGCAGCTAATTCGTGGGCGAGCAGCCGGGCTCAAAAAACAGTGTTCAGTAGACTAGCTGGCTTATAATAGCTTGATCTTTTTTGCATGTTGTTGTGGTGTGATTCAAACTGAATCTTTGGTTTGTCACTCATCATGGTAAAATCTTACAAGTGCTATGGGGTGGATAGCTTTTTTACGGAAACATGTCGCACTCATTTATTTATTTTATGTTTACTCTACAAATTGAATTTCCTTGTTAGATGATCTGCTGTACGGATTTCAGTTTATTCCGTGACAACAGTGAGGAAGTGCCCATCACAGACAATCTTATCGTTAGCTACGGTGAAGATTTCTCTGCTATGCTTGACTGCTAGAATTCGAAGTTCAAGCTGTACGTCACCCGAATTTGACGCTGTCTAAAAAGATCACTGAAGGCTTCGTTTTTTTTTTATTATCTTTACTTGAATTTACTGCATAACAACAAACAATAAGATCTTCGCTAGCGAGTAGTCGACGGTGCTGTCATGTGAACGATGAGAGAACTAGACGAAATTAAGGGATGAAACTGACATAAACTTACCAACGATCATGAATATGTAGGCGAGTTTTATCATCCAAGAGCTGTGTTTTAAAACAAGCATATCTCAACCAACAGTGAGCCTCAGTAACTGAAAAAAAACTATTGAAATATAGAGGTCTTTGTCGACAAGGTGTGAAGTCTCTTATACGATCATAAGTTAACCGCTCTTTGAAGTCATTAGAAAACGATATGAATGTGCGCATTACCCTTCAAAAGATTTTCCAAAGCACATGAGCACAATTTCCACTCAACTGCTTAGAGATACCAATTTTGCAGGTCCTCTAGTTATCAAAAATATTAGCAGCCATAAGAAAACCGACAATGATTTTTTATCCTGACATGTACAATTCGATGAACTACTTGATTTTTTTCACTTAGACTAGATATTATAAATTGCTGTCAGCACAATCAGCCCTTTTGTCGACGGCAATCTATTTGCTTGTCGTGCTGTATAGTTGAAAAAAACTCACCGTAGTCAGCAAATCTAACCGAATTGCAACAGCTGGATAAAAAGGATAAAAAAATAAAACTTTTGGCGTTGATCAATCCCTGATTGATGCGCTATGCATTGTCGTTGATGTTCATTCTGGTTGAGGTAACTGAATGCATATCTGGCCTTTACAATGACTCGCGCTGGCTTCCCGTTGAACCTGGTCAATGCTGCTTATCCTCCCAGACAAGTCTGAGACCAATATGATATCAGTTTATCGATCCCGGAGGGATGTATGGCCTGGTGAGCCATGAGCACGAAGTCAAACCAGTGACCTCGTGTGCGACGCCGAGCACCTCTAAGCAATGCTCCACACGCTTGATCATACAACGGCTGGGTACGCTATAATTTGGTAACTGATGATCCAGACAGATATGTGTGATCTTAATCATAAAATATGCGTCTCAGTTATGTTCACATGCCCATTTCACCTCTTTTTCTCTCATAGCGTATCGAAGCCTCACGGTGGACACTTTGCTACTCGATGTTTTCGCCTTATACAGCTGGAATATAGACCACACGTGGAAATGGGGCGGATCAGCAGAAGAAAAGACGTGTTAACTCACCTATTTTTATTGTTTCAATGTAGACATTCTTCACGGCATTTCTTCTAGTAGATCGGTACGTCATCCAGCGGGAAGCTGCACCAAAGAACGGAATCTAAATTCTTATTTTTCGGCAGTTAATATTTCTCAAAAAATTGATCTTCGACGAATTCATTCCTTTAAATTACGCTACTTGTTTGCGATAATGCTATATTAGACTTCACCTTCTAAAAGACTTTTTCTCTGCGATATATTTACTCGTTTTTTCGCACGCCTCAAAAGATGCGCGATTAAGGGAGTGCGCAACTAAGTCCACAGAAGTAGAAACATATTTGAATTGTTCAGCGCAAAGAGCTGAAATAGCATTTGCAAGCTTTTCAGAAATATGCAGAATAAGGTGCCGTCCAGTCGCTTGTGCTTGACTGAATTTTCCTCTAACTGTAGCTTCCAAGAACTTGCCGTTTTTATATGTGATGCAAAGGATCTCGTCAAAGGATATGGCTTTCTGTAATAGCACAGAATATAGTCGACACAATGTTGCCTACGACATTCCTGATCGTGACTATTCTTACCAAAACATCTGCCGCTAACATTTCCATGTGAATCTAATGACATATGATTCAGAATGGTTATAACGAAACAATATTCTGTCAGACACTTCTGCTAGACACGATTTTTATTCAACAGTCTTCTTTTGGTATTTTGATTTCGATCTAATCAGACTTTAGTTGCAACATGTCCGTAGCAAAATAGTGTACAACTAGACATTTTCAGCCCCTATAAAAGCAGAGCGGAAACCGCTGTAGCTAGAGTACTCCTAACGCTAACGCTACGCTCAGCTTTCGCTTTCTCAATTGTAGTATCATCTTTCCTAATAAATCTTCTCCCATCTACTGTATTCTACCGCTGCACGCAACCAGTCAGAGTCAGTTTTAAACAATCTCTACCATATCGAGATGATGTGCTGGCGGCGCTGTGGCGATGGAGTCCTTAGTGAACTCGTATACGCGTGGTAGTGAACGAGGAGTCATTGTTAAGGCCATATGAGCATTCAGTCACCTCAAACGAATTCAGCATTAATGGAGAACGCATTCCAATTTATCGCTTAAGGTAATTTAATGCACAGCTGACCTTGAAAATGACTCGCGGTGGCCAATCAATAGAACAAGTCAGTGCTGCTATCCATAGTAGATATGGTACCGATTCAGCGACCTCGCAGGAGTGTAGGTATGGTGAGTTTTGGGAACGGGATGACCATGAATTGACTGCCTCCGCGTGCGTAGCGGAGCTTTTTCAACAACTGCACCACACTCTCTCTTCCGCATTGAACTATCATTATTCGCCAGCTCATTGAGAATCTTTTGAAAAGACACAGATCTCAGATCTTAATCGAGCATTTTTAACCGCCCGCTTCATGACCTACTCAGCTGGGGAGCTCCAGGTGCTATACTCCGTGACGAAGGGAGTGCAAGTTATGATTACATTTTTATTGT
Source organism: Parelaphostrongylus tenuis (assembly GCA_019055375.1). Classification (NCBI taxonomy): domain Eukaryota; kingdom Metazoa; phylum Nematoda; class Chromadorea; order Rhabditida; family Metastrongylidae; genus Parelaphostrongylus; species Parelaphostrongylus tenuis. The sequence goes on from JAHQIW010000505.1 coordinate 52,760, forward strand.
TAAACTTTTTGTTACCAATGAAAAACAGTAACAAGCGAAAACTATAAATCTAGTCAAGACACAAAATTTCCGGTTTTTTCGCTTGTAGAGAAAGTCAATGTACTCATGTATCTATGCATATTTCGCCTTTGGCTGTTATCGTATATTTGCACGCAACTTAGCGTATAGAAGTCCTTTGGCATGTATGTTTGCGTGCATAATTCCTAGCAAACGAGGAAGTCTTGGTGAAATCGTCACCATAGAAAAGTAATTATAACATTAACTTGGTGCAAAAGTAATATCGGTTTGGGTTTGTGAGTTTAAATCGCGATAACTAGGTGCGCAATCATCTCATTGATCAAAATGAGAACCTTGCAATCAGCACATTTTTGCCAATAAGAAACAATGTTGCTTGCTCCTGCGGCAAAAAAAGGGTTCCCTGGGATTTGAGGGATTCCTAGAAAGTTTTCTGCATCTGTGATTGTGAACGCTTTTCCTTGCAAAAATGCGACGTCTGAAGAAACGGTGGTCGGTGGACGCGAGGTCATGCAGGTGTGAAAGATGAGCAGAACCTTGTAGCCGAATTCGTTGAACTTTTGAAGCGATCATTGTGTGGTAGCCGGCTGTTTGTAATTAAACCACCATTGCTTTTACACCAACGTTTTGCACTATCCAAAGCCGTTCCAAATGGTGAACGACAGCAGATTGGTCGATGTTAGATTTTACCGAAACCTCGCGCAATCCTAAGAGTATAAGCTTTGATGATTTCTTTTGTTTGACTCTAATGAGGTTGATAAAAGAGTGATTGCCCTTTATGCATTGCTCTAATCCTTTTCATTTACCGACCTTCTTGAGCCACTACTGCACTGTACATTCATTAGTTTTTCGACTGAATGCTCTGTTAATGTTGCAAGCTGTATCTGCTGCTTTACGACCCATTCTGTATCCACGGTCTGAAAACGCCATAAATTTTGCTCCGACTAACATCCTTATCATGGTTTAAAAGTGTTAAAAAATTATTCCTTTCTTTTGTCTAGGAGAAAATAAAGAATAATAAGAAATTTTTGTCAGATAAGCTCTTTCACGGAAGTGTTGATAATCATTCTGAAGAGTGAATTCCTGAGGACTGCTGTACCTGCTTTTTTTGAAAAATCCTTCTCACAGCGCTGTAGGTTTCAAACATTAAATTATGTTTCACAGCGTTGTCCCTTTTACAGTTATCACGCTCATATTTTGCTAGACCAAGCACTTTATTTTGTCTGCTAATAGTCGCTTGATATATCAAATCGCAAAGATTTCAAAAATGCTTCAGTTTTTTAGAAAGGCTATCCTATAACGTTCTAGCAAGTGAACAGTTTTCTGTTTTACGTACAAGTATTACTCGTAGAAACTCTTCCATGAAATTACACGTGACCATGCACTAGGGTAAGTTACCGATTCCACCACTTTCCTTGTCTTTAAAAGACCGTCTTAGTAAACTACACCAGGGAAAGTGAGTTTGAGCTTAAACATGCCTCTGCATTGCTAGTCGGTTGGGTATGTGTTGGCTGTGGATCGATAACATAAGAACAACAGGTTATGCAAGAGCGATGCACATGTGGGGTGCGATTTTTGATATTGGATCTGAAGTTTTTCGCCTTAAAATATCTCTAGATGAAATGCATGAATGTGATACTCGAAATATCCTCTACGCACTCATATGCCTTTCCGTTTCTCGAGAGAATTTTAAGAGGGATCATAGCGAAATTGCGTGAAAAGCGTGAAAAACGATTTTATCTCGAAAGCTACAACGCTATGAAAAAGTTTTCTCTAAAATCGAGCACATACAGCTGTCTTCCAAGATTTAGTCTTTCGATAATTAATGACACAATGGTGAGCAAAGATAATCACCACTCAGTTTGCTGACATGTATATCAAACATCATAACAGTCCGAAAAAAAGAGTCAAAAATACTAGAATTTTTGGGTATCGTATTTAACAGTGGCTGTTAGCTCAACTAAGTTCATAAAGCGAAATCGCATATCCAACAAAATCTGTTAAGGGCTGGTGGCTGATAACTAACATAGAGATGTTGAAGAATGAGTGGTGGTGCAGTGGTAGGGAACGAGTCCTCGGATCTAATGAACGCCGGTGCAATTCTCGCCCGAGGTCTTGTTTTTCTCACAGCTCAATTCTCTTAATTGTATATGGAACATAATATCACTTTAAAAAAAGGCAAAAAAACTAGAAAATTCGAGAATATAACTTAGTCAGTTTTTTTCTCCCCGTGCGGCGTAAATTTCCTACCAGATCAGAGTATCATCTCACTCATTTTTTCGTTGTTTCAGCACAGAAGTTTTGTGGCACTTACTCTAGTAAATGATACCTTATTCAACAAGTACCTGCACCAATCAACGGACACTAAATTTTGTATTGTGCAGCTGATATTTTTCAAGAAGAAAAAACAGGTTATTTACATTTCCCTAGATCGATTCAAAAAATGCAATTGGCGCTAATGTCGCACTGGGTTCCAACTTCCTGCAAGATTTTTCCTCTCACTTCTCTTTAGTTTTATGCCTTTTGTGGGCTTTGACACGTCTCAGAATAGGGAGCGAGATATGGGCATTTCGTCATAATTGATAGGCCCATTTTATATTTGAGTACATATTCATTGTATAACTGGCTACAAACTCTAAACTGAACTGTTATTTTTGATTAGTTTGATCTAACAGCAAAAAATCTATCGACTAAGAGGTGGTGATGGACCAGTGTCATTGTACACTGTTCCATCACCACATACGCCTCCCTCCTTGCTTCAATGCAGGGCTGAATGTGGGGCGGGGGTCACTGACGAGGAGGACGAACCTCCGAAACATCAGTGTATGACCCTGGTGTATCAACCCCGTTTAAGCTTAAATCATTATTTATTGGAATTATATTGAATGTTTTTTTTTTTGGATTTCAAAAACAGTCGATCTTTTGAATTAGTTTTTGATCTAACAGCAGAAAATCTATCGACTGAGAGGTGGTGATGGATCAGTGTCATTGTATACTGCTTCCATCACCACATACGCCTCCCTCCTAGCTTCAATGTAGGGCTAATGTGGGCGGGGGTCACTGACGAGGAGGTCGAACCTCCAAAACATCGGTGTATGATCCTGGCGTATCAACGCCGTTTAAGCTTATATCATTCTTTTTTGGGATTATATTGAATGAACTGTTACTTATTGGTCTAACATGCCCAACTGTTGGGACTAAATCAGATTTGCCTAATAAAGTAAGATTTCTCATTGTACAGCTTTAAAAACAAACACAGTGCCTCCGCCGACAGGAGGAATGTGCTACTATCACAAAATTTTCACGGTACACTTCATGCCTGCGAAATTCGTACAGTAACGGTAATCTAATATGATAACTGTGCTTGAAGAAACTGAAGTAAATATGGGAACGATGCCATGCCATGGTAAGATGACGAAGTCGAGTTTTTAATAGGCGTCGATATTTTCATTACTAAGAACCACATATAAAATTGATTGTTCAAAATAGTAAAATAGGGAACGTGCCTGAATGCTTGAAGAGAATAAATTTTTCTAAAATGTCGTAACCACAAATAGCACATTCATTGTTGATCTTGAAGAGCGGTTCTGTTATTATCAAGTAAGAGATATTGCAACTTGTAGGCGACAAATCGTTGAGTTCCAGTAGCTTTGAGCTATATTAACAGGGCTCATTGTGAAGTGAGATATGCTTATTTCAAAATATCACTCTGAAGATACAACTCGGGTAATTGGGAATGATTTCTAAAAATCTCCAAGAATTCTCTCTTTATGACCCGTCTCGCGCTTTCTCATCATCTAAATATCTCACAAACGACTTTACAAGTTACAGCAAATCTCACAGCTCGTGCCTATTTTTTCTCAAGTTATACATGAGGTTTCTTAACACTATTAATTTAACCAAACCACAAGGGCAGTTTTGCCTTCTGCTGAAACCTGAAAACTAAGCGCACAATTTAGTCACCAAGCACCTTTATTACTCTTTTAGAAAAAATTGCCAAATGTAGAATTCAATGGCATCATGTAAAAATAAACTTTTAACATAGTCGTCGCTTTAATAAGTAATAGATAGTCGGTTTGGAAATTCACTGTTTGCGGTTTCGATGTAGGTTCAGACGGTGAACTGTTTGATATTACAGCACCGGTAATCTCTGTAGTTGGCACCTTTATCTTAGAGCGACCAGAGAACTAACCCTCGAGTTTCAGCATCTAAATGCTGAACAGATATTTCAATCCTAAATAAAGGCAAGATTCTCTGTGATAAGTACTCTCATTGTGTCGCCATGGAATAGACTCGTCAGCCAAACAGTTCTGTGTTTTTTATAAACAAAAAGAAAACAGACTTGAATTAAAAGGCCCTCCGAAGCACGTGCAGTAGGTAATCTATTGACAAGAATTCTCTTTTTGGCTGCGCTACGATACAACAGATATACTTGATGTTGAATGATGTGCAAGACTTTGGCGTCAGAGAAAACTCAAACCTGCATTTCATCCTTTGAAGGGGAGCATGTTCAATCTAATGCACTGGCGAGGTCTGTTTTACCACCACTCCAGAATGCGCTTAACCCTTTAAGGAACACAACTGTCAGGCAGGCGGCGTCGCGCTATTGCCTAAGAGGTAGAAACAAGCATGCAGCAGCTGCATATCTGTGCATGCACATCTGGCCGCATGCCTACCTTCTTACGACAAAATTAGTTCAAGGAAACCGGACAAGAATAGGATCAAAACAGGCAGACAACAAGAGCAACAAAAGTGCGCGCTGGGTGTAGACCGCCATAGAAGTTGCTCTTCCTGCCACATATGTGATGTCCTTGAAATGCAGCATAATGTTTAGTTTGAAAACACTGAATTATGGATTTGTGGAGTATTCAGTTTATTTATTTGTCTAAATGATCGGTCGTCGCATCTAGCATGTGGATCTCAGCATTTCTCGCTTTAAGTTTATCTCGTCGAATCCACCGTCCCAAAAACCTTCAAAAACTTTACGTGTTGTTTTAAATGCTACGCCGTCGCTCAGCAGGCAGTCGCAGGCAAGGACCATCTGCACATCGATCATTGCTTCCGGCTGCCTGCGCGTACCTTCTCACAATTTTCCACGCAGCCATTACACTAGCTGAATGCTATTTGGCAAGCCCGACACCATAGTTGTGCACATCACTCAGCATCATTTGTTAATTCTATTGACAAGCTATAAATTGCACGGTAATCGAGAAAAATGAACATTTGAACACGAAATGCTTCTGTGACAAAACATTGAAACAAGCCTATCCACTCCATGTTACCTGTACATTGCAACCTTGATCGATGGCAAAACAAGAACGTTGTATTGGAACAACTCACGTATTGACAACAACGTGAACAAAAACTATGCTATATGTATCAGCTAATCTACTGTAATACTGTTTATCGGGTCAGCTGTTCGCACCAATTCTCTCTTACCTTACTATTGCCAAATATGGTCGCTGTTCGTTGTTGCCACAGAATAAATTTCAAGTTTAGGTACTAAATCGTTTATTTATGATTCGAGACTTATAATAGTGAAGTAGTACAAGTAATAAGACGTTAGATGTGAAGAAAATGCACACCACAGTGATGCCACTTTGTGATGACGCACAGAGTAACAAAGAACATTAAGAATGGCCACGTATCTTTACAATAGTGCTAGAGTTAGGAAGCAGAGAATTATTTATAGCATAAGTTCTTAGCTAGGAATATGAAGCAGAGTTTGATGAAAATGTTACAGGATATTAGCATGCATCCACAAATGAGTAAAACACCTATCACCTCATAAGCGGAGAGTACAGTTGACTGATGATGCCCGAAAATTGCTACACATGCACACAGGTGAAACGGTGAAGAAGCAGACATTACAGAGACAACGTGCAGATGGATTGGGTGCCTCCATCCTAAGTGTCGTTACAGTAGAATGCACAGTATCTTACAAACTCCTAAGATGATGGTTGTATTGCAAACTTCCCTTTTTCTAGATGATGATTACGCGAAGCTTGAATATTCGCCTAGATTAGGAACTAACGTTTTGGCTGTTCTGCATTCAACTGGGTCCAATGTCGCTATGTGGTTGCCAGGACACGCCATTGACGGTTGGTTGCTGATAGGTTACTAGCATCATAAAAAGATTGATGACAGAACAGAGGCGCCGGTAGGGCAACTGGGTTAGCATGCATCACAGGAATGTTTAAATGGGCTTCGGTTCTCGCCGTAGAAATAATGACAATTCGAAAATAGTCTCACAAAAGTCATCCTACAGCGTCATAGCCAGACCGAAGAGAAAGAGCTGATTTAATGCAAGGGACATAAATTTCTCACTCGTCAACGTATTGGAGACCATAGAGAAGAAAGTCATAAAATAGAAAAAAGAGAAACGAATTGCGATGTAAAATGATTCAAGAATTTCTCTTATGAGATCTTGGAATACGAGCTATTTAATTTAAAGAGTCATTTGAGAAAACTAACAGCCAAATCTATTGCGCATAGTTCTTATATATATACCTTCACAGTTTTACCAACAGATGCCACAATATAAATGAACTTAAGCAAGAAGGAAGATACTGACAAAATGCACACGAAATTGATGCACCTAGAACTTGACAGTTCTGAATCCAGCAATTTGACGCTGCAACCATCAGCGGCTTCATTTATGGGAACGTCTCAAGCTAAGGCGATTTGTCAGTAACCATTGCCAACCAGCGGGCTATCAGTGTCAGTAGCTATCAGCTAGCAGTCTGAAACATTAGTTGATTCAAAATGAAAAGAAAGACAGCAATAAAGATTTTGCTTCGAACAAAACACCTTATTTTTTGTCTTGCCAAAAGCACTCCAATTTTTCAATAGAAAAATCTCTGTCTCTGCCGTGATCAATGTACTATGCAAAACAAGATCTTGACCGCGGTCGAAAACTAGATCTATCAAGGCTGAAGCAAATTGTGTATGTGGGCGACAAATTTAAGTATACTGACTATATTGAGTTTTATAAGACCATAGCCACCATGATTAATGAGTTGTACTAGATAACATTTGAGAGATAAATCAGAAAATGGTTTTCGAAAGAATTTCCCAAATACAAGACTTTATGTGGCTGTATCTCACATCGCATCCTCCCATGAAAAGAAATAAGCGGCGAAAAGAGGTTGAAACATTATGAATTTTCCCAAAGTTTCATTTTATCACTTCACACTTTGACACAACCAAATCATTCCGTTGACACACACCGAACGGCTTGGAATTACGAGTATCTTCTTCTGCGATTTACCATATATTTCCAGTGCTTGCGAAGGCATTTTCTCGAATGCGTGCGACGTTGGTGTGTTCTAGTTTATGTAGACTGCATTCCACAAGTCAGGATAAAAGTGTTTAAACGATAAAACTGCAGACTCATTTATATCGTGCAGAATAGAGATAATTGGCTCACTTCCAAGAGCAAAATGTGTGGCAGAGTGCCGATCAGATCATTTGATCGCTAAAGCAGGAATATGATGTTATCTTGGAGTATCCAATATTGTTTATATTACGCAAAACTCACGCAAATTTGCGACTTTGAAAGATCTTTGCTCGGATAGTTGTGATGGCAGTGGTAAACCTCTATGTGGTGGATAAGGGAACTGAATGCAAATCAAAAAGAATCTTGTGCTTTCCAGAGACGCAGCTTGATTAAACGTACACACTTCCTGCTCTGTAGACCCAGTTTGACACGCTTTTATTTTAGGAATCACTTTCATTGAAACCATGTAGTCACAAAGGATGGGAAGTACAGCAGCTACGAGTCGGCTCTAATGAGGTTTCTCTCGGCCCTCCGGGGAAAATTGGTAAGCTGACCATGTGTACCCAGAGACTATGTTCAAAGTCCAGAAAGTTATACTTGACTATAAGATGCTACAAACAATGAAAAATGGAGCTCATTCCTCTGACCTCAAAGAGCGCTGACTACGGCAGTAACGTGCAAGACGAGTACGATTAGGCAACTAAAATCTCACAACCAAATTGGCTACCAAAACGAGAAGGACTAAAGAGACGATCTGTACCTAGAATCACATATACTTGAATACGAATTCTCTATAGAAAATCTAGATGCAGACAAGAGAATAAAGTGCGACATTATTGGCCCTGACTGAGACAAGAAGATACCACTTAATTTCACTTCCGACAATCACACTGGAAAAGAATCGTTTTTCGAATGAAGCTTTAGTAGAGGTGTCAGGAGTGCTCAAGCTTGGTCGAAATGAGTTATAACATAAACATTAACTTATTTTAAAACGAAGCGCTACATATGGGCCTAGGAAAGTTAAAGTCTGTTGCAGCAAATATCATGTTCTTCTTATTCCGAACTTTATCAACTATGAAAAACCGTTTGAAAGCGTCATAGCGCGTACTGCCTTATAAGCCACGTCAACCGAGGTGTAAAGCAGCACTATTCAGACGTTGCTGATCTAATTTTTGTCTCTAATTTAGTATTTGACTGAATTTTGTGCTATTTTTCTTATCCAATAAACCTCGAAGATAGATGATGGTTGTGACACTTAGAATCAAAGAACAACATTCTTCATCTCATTGTAACTCCACAGGAAATGATTTTTGCTTTGTTCTTCCTTGATTATTTGTATTTTGTGACTGCACCACAAAATTCTCTGGATACTTTTAGTATGCTCTGCTGGAACAAAAAGGTGGCGAATTTTGGCGGCGAAGAAAGGTTAGCTAAAATTTTTATCAATGTTTATACCCTTGTCGTACAATCTAAGGTACTTCTTGTTCCCTGCCCTGCGGAGGTCATAAGATTTTGAGGAATATGGCGTCCACTGGACACTCTTTTCATGCCAAGGTAAGAAATCAATAGATTTTTCGAATTAATTAAGATTCTCGATGCGTAACATCTGTAGTAATATGGCTGTTTTTGGCTTTTCATTGGGTGCGCTTATGAATTTGTTGCAGAATAACAGCTTAAAGGTTGCATTAGCAATCTGGGTACGATAGACCCATGGTACTAATCCCTCCATGGTGCTGCCCGCCTCGTTGAGTATATGTGCGAAGTAGTAAGCAATGTCCATCAGACAGAAGGTTGATGATTCAACTTTCCTCTTAAACACTTCTTTGGTATTGAAAGGATTTTTGTGTTATTTTCCGGTGTCGATTGAGAGCGAAGATTCTTATCCAAAGAAGATTATAGAAAGAGCGCATAGGTTCCACAAAACCAAATGCATTCCTTTCTGCATAAGTTCTTCTAAAATATCTACACAGTAGAGAATAGGTTTTTGTTGCAACACTTTCGTCAGAGGTTGGACGTGCGTTGCTATCTCAAAATTCACGTTTTCCATCGAGAATTACTGAAATATTAGACAACTAAGCGTTTTCACCTTTTGCTATAATGATTGCGTTCTAGAACAACTTCAAATAATAGTCGGCATCTGAAAACCTCTTGTGAACTGTCGTGGTAAAAGATTCAACCAAAGACCTTTCTCAAGATGGTCGGCATCGCTAGCCACTCGTCACTATGGACTTCTCATCGTGCCGCCGAGTAGAGATTAGTGCCATAAGTCTTTCGTTCCAGAAAGGTTATCCCAATATGAGCGACTGTCCATGCAATTCGCCCATCAATTCAAAAGGAATTTTGTTCGTGCAAGAATTGGAGTCCACAACCACAAAATGCTCCATATAAGTGATGTGAAACTATGATTTTCAACATATTTTTTCAAAACTTCATAAAATGCACATTTAGCTACTACACACTGTATCAATTAGTTATTCCTACCATATCACCAGAAACACAGCGTTTTTTCGGATATGTGCTTCAGAAACTACTGTCATGAAAACATTTTTTTCTTGTCTATGGCTTAAGCACGTCATTCGTAGTTACCTTCCCATTACGACATCAAATACTTCAAGGACTTAATAGACCTGTTGTGACTCTTGAGTGGACGTTGTATAACCGTGGGAGATTTTTTTAGCATCACGTGATCTCAACGTCTCCTTCAGAACTTGTCCTCCATGACGGCATACTACATGGACTAAAAAAATTAAGTTACAATTGAGCACAACTTCATGTAGCCTTGAGGAATAGGTGTGATAAATGGCATTAAACAACAATCATTTGATGTAGATTTTACATACACTTTTGTTATGACACAATTCGAAATGGAAAACGACTTTCACAGAATCGATTAGATGTTGACTGAGTAGTAAAGGTAGAAGCCGTAGCAAAGCAAGACATCGATGATTTTACTTGAACAGTAAAAATAGAGTAATAAACTGGGCTTCTAAACTTATAGGAGGCCCATAGACATTATAAAGTGCATTGGAAGTGATAATTATCCATATGTGGGCAGACATGGTTGATAATAGGCTAAATACTTCAGTCTGTTAACGTTTCAACAGATTTCACTTTTTTCGGAGTTAATAAATGTTAGGTTGGCTGCAATCTAATTCGCCAAAGAACTCTACAGTTAGGAAAATTACGGAAGCGTAACCACAAAGGGTGCAGTGGTGATCTGCAAAGCGTTTGCAGCTGCAAAGACAGCTGATTAATTTTCGTTACAAGTACAAGTGCCCACTTTACAAGTCGTTTCATCATGTCATGCATATTTCTTTCGTTATATAACAGGCTAATTTACAAGTATCCTCTTTATATAAACACTGAATCTCAAACATTGAATAGGCTTTCAAAGATCTGGATGTTAATGCCAGCTAAAGTTACTTGTGTCAGCGCTATCTCAAAAGGAACCGTTTATGAGCCTCATTAGTGATGTGTAAAACTTCTGAGCTGGTTGTAAATCAATAGATCATTTAGCATCTAGTCTGCTCAACTTGAAGAGCCAGCGAATAGTAAAGACATGAGTGAATTCATAAGTATCTCAGTTGATAGGTGACTCTTTCAAGAGACAGACACTGCTCAAACAAGACGTCTTCTTCAATGTGATTAATCCTGCACTGTTTTCCATGTTCATTGAAAGCTCAAAACACGCAAGGCACGACATCAGTGCAATTCAGAAAACCCTTCAGTTGCCTTTGCTGGTTTTTGCACAGTCGAATTCTATACTTTAAAAAGATTTTGAGAGGACCTTTATTCGTCTCGTCAGAGAAAATGATCCTTTGAAAAATGGTACTAACATTTTTTTTGCTGGTTTCAGACAACAAAATAAAGTATGAAACGACGATATTCTGAGGAATAAAGTAGACTAACAGTTGCAAACACAAGAATGCTGTGATGCTAACAAGACTTGGAGCGTAATACCTTTGTTTCAAGACTTGAACAACGACTATGCCTTATCGGTACAAATGAGCAAAATTCACAAAGAGCTACTTGATAGTGTTAGCGACCATAGATTACGCGGAGAAGACAACTCTTTTAACGAGAAATTGACTCAGCAGCGTCGCCGAAGAGTGGAGATTCTTTCCTCAAGCGCTGCTGTACGAAAGGAAATTTGACTCGAATGACAATGAAGCCGAGATTTACTGGAAGCGGCTAAAGACAGAGAGCCCGAATTACTGATATTGAGAAAGACGAAGACGTCGAATTATTAGCGAACCGAATTTTATTTTTCGACCTCGTAAAATTAGCTATATCAAAAGGACCGTAAAGTTAGATCTCAAGATAACTGAATATCAGTTCAATAGATTGGTTTTAAAAATGAATGACAAGAGCGAAGGGGCTATGAGGTTTGCCGTGCACTACTCAAACGCGCCGAAAGATCTTTTTGCCACATTGTAACATATGGGAAAGAAACGATTCTATTCCGGGAGAAATCATATTTTGCAGAGCAATAAAGAACTCCAAGCGTTAAAAACGTTTCGAATATAAAATGCATAAAACGAAGGTTGCGATGACTTTCCGTAAACGTGACTAGCAAGTATATCTCGTATTAAAATCATACAATCGACGATTATATTAGACATTGGCAAAACACTGCATCGTCAATAACAGGCATGCGTCAAAATTGACTATTTCGGCATTTTGGTTAGACGGCGAGAAATATTTAAGCCGATTTCATCCACTTGGCAGGAATTTTTCATAAGAGAGTTGGGAGTCATTCGAAATCTTGAGTCTCTGACTTGAGCTCTGAGTGGTAGGATTGTCAAAACACCCTTTTGCAGAGATGTACAATCTAAAACAACAATATGTTTCACACGACCACGTGTTTTTTTTCTTATCCGCTTATATTTCGATGGACAAAACTCCTTCCTTCGAGTGCTAATGCTTTTTTCACATCACAACCTTCGAGGAGTTCAAAAACATTTTTTCTTTTTGAAAAAGCGCTCTTGATCTCTGAGCTGTTTCGGTCTTTTGCTTTGTGCTTTACATCTCACAGGACAAAGCCCTTTCTCGAGACTATTAGTAATCATCCGGTAGCGTCATGTTTCCGAATGTATCGATGTGCTTACTTTCTGGAAAGTCGGTTTAGCAGGGAAATTCAAATCGAGTTCTACATTTTGGCAGGTTGTTTGCAGGCTATTCGACAGGACGACGGATGTGGCAGGGGGCGGGGTGGGCGGCGAGGAACGCGGGACGATCAGTATATTGTTATTCAATTGCGAATTTCTCCTCTGATTTAAGAGAAATTTTTGACAAAACCATTGGCTAAGATACTAGAGAATTTCCTCCACACATTGATATGCCTTTCGGCTACCAGGAAATTATAGCGCGTTGCAGAAATGATGGTGAAAGGCAAGTGTGAAATAGAATTTCATCCTTGACGCCACCGTTGTAAAGGGTGTTGTGAAAAAAACGGCGATGTGGAATTGTGACCATATATCTAAGCTTTCGAATTATATTTAACACTCCCATAAAAATTTTCTGCCCAATGAATAAGATCGGCTTAGAAAGTTGTCGCCGTTTAACCGAATCGTACCACTATTTCTCAGGCATGGCAAGCTCCAAGCCACTATTAGGTAAACGATACTGTAAAGTTAAGAGGAAAATACAGAATTTAAGTTTTTTTTCCATTATTTTATACCTTAGCCCCAACTGCAAATCCTGTCTTTATCACATTCTCCACAACATAGATATGTGGATTTCGCTAAGCAACGTCAGCTAAAATCAATTTTTCAAACACCTTCAGCAGCTATCAAATCTGCTGTCTTGTAAGCCCATACCGGTAGAGTTGTAACCTACATAAACCACTTTAACTCGTCTTATCGCTTATTGATTGGTAAATCAACTCAGATTTCAATACGTGATTCAAATCTGCACCAATTTTACTGTTTAAGTTTTGGCCAGCCAGGCGGAGTTGACCGTGATGGCGAATATTGCAAGCAGCAATGAGCACAGTGGCAGCAATCAAGCTCGAGAAGTGCTTCAAATTTTCGGAAGTTCGCTGTTCTGCTGAAAAAAGGTGCAAGTTAATTGCAAAACCCATTACTCACAGCAATGCATTTCTGTTCATTCTGACTGCAGTACTCCAGTAGAACTCACCGATCATCAGAAAAATGTTGTCTCACGTCGACAAGCGTCGTTCAATTCGACCGACATCTGTCAACAGGTAGTAATGGAACGAATCCAAAGAATTATAGAGCTTGTTTTGAGCCGACATTATGGAAATATCGTGTGAAAACGTGGTCATTGCTCACCAAAGAGATTTGCACTCAACTCGTCCTATCAGGTAAAGCGCATGGTCGTAGCTCTGATCGTCTGTCGCCTTCTTCTGTTTTTCAGTTGCGTTGAATTGATTTTGATGCCTGTAATTTGTTATAGCATAATAAAAATATAGAGTAGCTATATATATATAAATAATGCAATGGGTATGTAATGTAATAATGGATAGCACGATGTGTAGCGTGCAATAAAGAACACTGCGGATAAAACCTTCGATGATAGCTTTTTCCTTGTCAAGTAGAGTGGCGTTGTTTAGACACTTTTCTTTTATACTGATGGAATATATGATTTTGCATAATCATTTGAGTGCTAAAATCTTAGGGTCAAACTAAAAGAATGAAGGACTAGATACGACGTCATTGGCCTGGCCGAGGCAAGAATGACGTCATCCTTTTCAAGCAGCTTGTGACACCGGAGAAGAACTGTTTCTTGCAACATGCGATAGCAGAGGTGTCGACGGAGTTGGCGCATGCATCAAATCGAATTTGACCGTGAACATGGACTGTGAACAATTATTATCCCGTGCTGGACGATTGCGGTGTGAAACGATGTGGATCAATGCCAACTTTGACCGTCTTCGTTGCTTACACGCTGACTGACATCAAGCTATGACAAAGACGAAATCGAAGCGTTCTATATGAACTTCAAGAAATTCTTCAAAGAAGACCATACCTTCTTCATGGTCATAGTGGAAGGTTTTAACGCGAAAATTGAAGTCAGGAGAAGTTCTGAAAAACGACACATTGGGACCCACGGACTAGAATGGAATGAATATGGTGAAAGGCTAACTGAGTTTCATCATGAGGACCCAAACCATCCATGTTATCTCACAATCTCAAAAGTCTCAATCTCGCTGACGGGCGTGGGAGTCTCCCAATGGAGAGTGCCAGAACGAAATAGACCACATCATAGTGAATCGAAAGTTTCGCCTCACTGATGGCGCTTTGTTCGTAAGTTCTGCACAAATCACACTATCGCCTTCTTCGCACAACTTTCCGTTTTTTGTGGAGAGGAGAGAAAGCCGCTAGATTCAAACAACGAAGTCCCAGAACTACCATTAACTGGGATGTATTCGAATCTTTATTCGGCTCTTGGGAAGATACTACTGTCGACAACATCGACGAAGATTGCGACCGGTCTGTTGAATATCTTCACGTAAGCGCTATGAAAGCCGAGAGTCCTAAGGTCACGAACAGGCGCTTGTCGCCGCAGACACTCGAGCTGATGCGGCAACGTAGAATCCGACGATCTACAGGCTACCGATGCCTTACCTCGAAACTTGCGAAACGCTGCAGAAAAGCGATATAAGAAGACCTCAAAAGGAGATGAGCAGCAGATGTGGCAGAAGCTGGAGAGAGCATTCGCAAAGCCCAGCGACGCTGCGTCAGTCATAGAACCAAGATGATTGCACTACCCTTACGGCTTTCGGAAGTCCAATGGAAAAAATCGTCCACCAGCGCTACTTACTTCTCTTCGCTAGCCATGCCCTCCTACCGTTATAGGAAATGAAAGAGGATGAATCTCTTGTTCCACTGGTGCCTCCTTCCAGAATCCAACACGCTATACCGTCGGTGAAGAACAGATCAACACCCGGTTCAGAGAAGATCAGAGCAGAACACCTGAAGAACCTACTGCCAAATCTTATCAACATCCTGACTTGGCTCTTCACTCGCTACCCGTTAGAATGCAAGGTACTCGTTCAATGGAAAACCAGCAAATCCTGCTATGGTTCGAAAAGCAGACTATCGCGACATAGGCAATCATCGCCTAATCTGCTTGCTGTCGGTTGTCTACAAACTCTTCATTCGAGTCATCATAAACATGATTGACAGAACACTTAACGAGAGGCAGCTATGCGAACAAGTACGGTTCCGAAATGGATTTAGTACCATAGACCATATCCACAGAATTACAACACTCACTGAGGTTTCATAACAGTGCATGATATCGGTCTGTCTCACTTTCACAAAGTTAAAGAAAGCCTTTGATTCAGTGGAAACAGAGGCGCTTGTAGAGGCTCTGGATAACCAGAGTGTGCCTACTCGGTAAATAATAATCCTTCGTGAGCTATGAGTGCATTTCACAACCAAAATACCTCCATTCTGGAATAATAGCACCATCGACGTAAGATAAGGGTTCGATAAGGCGATACAACTTTGCCAAAATATTCACTGCCCTCTTACAAATTGTCATACGAACATTAGAATGGACGATATGCGAATGAAAACTGACAGTCGGCAATTAAGCTACCTTTACTTCGCTGATGATATCGTCATCATAACACCAACCATCAGCAAAGCGGAACGAATGTTGACCGATTTCGATAACGCCTGTGCAAAGATTGACCTTCAACTAAATCTAACGAAAGCGATGTCCATAAAGAATGGATGGGTTTTGAATGGCTCATTCACGCTCAACGGAACGAAAAACTCCGCATGCTTCAGTTACGTCTAACTAGGTCGTGAAATCAACATGATGAACGATCTAGCTCTAGAGTTGAAGAGGAATGAACGAGCGTTTTGGGGAACGTCTAAGAGCATCGAAGATGTAGTGAAGAGGACAAGGCACATCCGACTCCGTGCCCACATTTTCTATTCGACGATTATCCCTGCTCTAACCTATGCAGCAGAAACCTGGTTGATACGTAAGCAGGATAAAAGATCACTTGGCGTTATTGAACGCGCACTCGAAAGGTCGATGCTAAGAGTACCCCGTATCTCGCAAATGATAGAATGATCCAAAATTCCCACTCACGCAACGACCGAAAATCAGAGACTCCATTCTAAACGCCTAAATATTGAGAATAAGACAGGCCGTACATGTGATGCGCTTCAACGACAAACGATGGACGAGAACCGTTACCAACTTGATTTCTTGGGTGTCAAGCGTTCTACAGGAAGACCACAGACCCGATGGTCTGATTTGTTCACAAAAATCATTGAAAACGATATGATGTTCAGCAAATTCCTAGAGCGAGGAGGACCCACTGGGCTACTCTTGCACGCGATAGGAAAAAAAGGAAGTGTTGCTGGTATCCGCTCGAGTCACTCGACGATCAACGGGACGACATGTGATACAGGTGATTGGATTCACTTAAGATAATGGTAGTGCAGATGACTTCCATTAGAAGCTGTGCACATGTCGACTTATGTTAAAAGCTATCTTTGTCAGCTATGAAATGGCATCCTCATTGGATTTTTGACTGATTCTCCCATTTTCATTAATTTCATCAGGTATTTTTAATTTTACGTCTCAACTCCAACACTCTAAGTTTCCACTTAATGAAAACCGTTGAAAGGGAGTCTGATTTGTTAAGTCAAATTGACGATTTAAATAAGAGCGTACTCAATTGTTTTTACCGTACCCCATAGAAAGTATGATTTTTGGAAAAACGTCAAGTTGTGGTGGAAATCATCACCTCACTGGTTAGCTGCTTATTTACACCCTTCGAGACCGCGTGTACAACTCATGGTATGCGCGATTTCGTAATTTTCTAGTCAGCTATAGACTTTTCGTTAAGACTTTAAAAAGCCATTCCATAACCAAAAAAATTGCGGTTTGGATGGTGCTTCATAGTTTCATAAATGTCTTTTCTGTAAGCTATAGCAACAAAGAGAAAATTGCGTTATTTTCTTCGGAGTGCACAGTGTAATTCGCACTCGTGGTCTCATGGTCTTTTCACAAAGCAGATTTTTCACCAAAGTTTCAGTAATCATTTGATAGATTGAGAAATTGTAGCACTAAATGTAAACTTAATTTTGAGCTAAATTGCAAATCTTGGTTTTTTGAGCGCTGTTAAGACGATGAACATAAACTGCGCTTCGCTTTCGGAGTGTTTGCATGCTTTGCTATCGTTTATGCCTGGCTCTGCAGTAGAGTTTTGAAATCGTTCGATAGTTCCAAAAGTAAAAATTTCAAAAACTAATTTGGTTTTTTGAACTGAATTTTTAGTGCCCTGGAAGAATGAATTACTATTACAATTTACACTTTGAGTGAACATCTAGTTTCTTGATTTGCAAAGGGTGCTTCGGTTAATGTACAATGAAATTCATACCTTAGAGACTAATCTATAAGCAGAAAGATCGATATGTCTATAAAGGCTTTCTATGAAAGTCTTTTTTATACGCCATTAATGGAGAAGACGAAAAACGAATTGATTGCTGGTACTGTGATCCAAACAATAAAAATAATTGTGATTACCGCTTATTTGAATCAATAATTAAATAATAATAAAAACTGTTTAACGCCGCCTTATCATGATCAAGTGAGAATTCAGAAGAGCCTGGACGAAACTTCAAGGTGGTAATAAATGACAAAGGATGAGGTAACTTATTCTCCAATACAAGGAGATGCCATTTTGTGGTTGACTGCAGCAGTTTTTCAGTTAGTACTCTTGTGTACAATTTCGATAAGAAGCCATCTCTTTCGTCATCATCACAATTGAATATCAATGGTGAATTTCATATTTTGCTATAGTGGAAGAAAACCTGGGCAATACCGCTTCAATTGTCAAGAAAAGAGCTGTCTTCGAAGAATTTTCTCGCATAGTCTCTGTGATTATACACTGCATCTGTGATATTCACTAGTACATTACATTATTGCAATTCTATAACATTACTCCACATTTTTTATCAACCTACAGTAGACAAATGACATAAGAGAGACAGTCTGACCGGATTATATTTCAAACTGTGGAATATAGGTATATAAGTGGATAATATAAAGCTGCTAGCACATGTGAAACTCCAAATGGTGTGGAACAAACGAGATAATATGGACCGAAAAGCAAGGGGAGCTTTTGATTGCAGGACGACTGCGATTTTGCAATTTAACTTTGCCCAGTGTCCGTGACTGCAACGATACCCTGATCATAATTCCGACCTGAAACAAGTTACCTTGTTCATTGCTGGTCGAGCTGATCGACCTTTAAAGGCTCGACGCGGCGTCTTTCTGATCGACAGAGATGAACACTACTGAGATATTCTAGTCAAGACTGGCATGAGCATGAAAGAAAGCGACATCGTTCACAAATTATGTGCTTTCCAGCAAGTGACCTTCTGATCTTCTAACTTATCTGCCTCATACGAGCTACTTGTTGTGGATTTGGTGGGTTAATGCGTTAAAATCGTCCAGTTTTATTGCGCATGAATGTGTGTGCGTGCCTGTGTCAATCGATTGTGTTAGTATATTCTGCCACGCATTCCTTAATTCCACAGTGATAACGAACACCAAAGAATCGGATCATCGAGTTGGAGGTCTATTTATGAAGCACTTGCATTACGAGAAATGCAGTCGGTTACAGCGTTCGTTCATCGGTTCTCGCTATTGGGCATTGCCTGCTTGACCCTCTTTATTTTTGATAGCCTGGGGTGTAGAACTCATTTCTTGATTTTTGAAGACTGATAAATCAAAACTTTAATTCTAATCTTTCCACAGGCGCTCTCAAAATCGGTCAACATTTCCAGCCGTTTGATGCTTTGTGTCATAAGGACGAGTAATCAGCGAAGCAAAGGAGGATCAATTGTCGACCGCTGATTCTAACTTATGTGTTGCCGCATTCTAAAGTTCACGTGACGTTTTGAAGGGTGGCTGCGAACAAAGCAAATATAGCGTGACTTCAATGAGTCTTGCGATTTTGTGGATGTGATTCACAGTGCTCATTCCTCAAATTTAGCGGCTTTCTCTTCTTTTAACAGAAAAAATTAACGTTTTACAAAAGGGACGGTAGTCTCATCTCGTGTAGAATATGGGAACACCAATGATATCGGTTAAGCACAGCCCCTGAATCACTAAGATGTGATCTATTTTATTGTGCTACTCTCCATTAAGAGATTCCATACATCCATCGGTGGAAGTGGGGCTTTTGAAACTGTCGGTTGCCGTGATTAATGTTTGTCGCTATATTAGACTTTCATAGCCTCTCACCCTATTCTATCCGTATCAAGCCATGGGCTTCAATCTGGGTTTTTTCGGGTTTCTTCCAAGTCTAGATTTTGCCTTAAAGTCTCCATAATGACCATAAAGTATTGACGGTCTTCTCTGATGAACTTTCGCTATCCGAGTAGAATGTTTCAACTTTATCTTCATCAGTAAGCAGAACCACAGATTATCTTCAACTGTTTGCCGAAGGAGTGCTCTTTTAGATTAAACCGTAGTTTCTTTGGACATTACTAATAGTGTGCTGTCAGTAAAAAGGATCGAATCACTGGCACTGCCTTACTTAGTCAGCGTGCAGTTTCGATCGGTATGAGATACTTGTCATTCAGCGCATCGGTCCAGCTGTTTTTGTTTATGAAAATATTGCAAAGATAATTCCATAAATTCATAACAACCGATACTAAGTGAAACTAACAGAAAACTGAGATTTTCCTGGGCATTAAAAAACTTTTTTCTCAGCCTAGTAATTGAAGCTTCAGGCGCGTGTAAAACATAATGTTATTTTGAATGCTACAACGCTATCAAACGCCTTCTCAAAAAGCAGGCACGTAGCAGAGTAGCCCAAAATTCGATTTTTGACTGATTACTAAATCCCTCATGAAAATTTCTTGTCCATCAAGAAGGGTCGTTTCTTCATTTGGTGTCGTTTCTGGTTCTTCATTCCGTGCCGTTCAATAGAAAATAACCCGACTGCCTGTACCTTGAAGAGCCTGTGATATAACTTCACAACGTTTTCCGTAGTGATAAAAGATCAATCAGTATGTTTGAGGCGATACTGTGCAATTTTGACAACAGCTTCAACTTGAACGAGTTCAAAGCCGCATTGCGCTACCAAATCTACCGTTTCTTTGTGAGAAAATTGATGTCATCAAGTGTAGCTATATCGACTGTTTGTGCTATTTTCCCTGCGCGCATCTATTACCACGCTGCCGCAACACTAGATCTCGAAGATAAACTTGTGTGACTAAAATGTTTATAAGCAATAAGAACAGTGTGGTAACCACATGGTCACAATAATACCTTGGCTCAAAAATTATGCATAGGTAGCAGAATAAGGTGGCAAGCAACGATTTCAAGGACAGTGACAAGAGTAATTTTCTATGGCGAGAATGAAAAGAATCTAGCAAAAACGCATAACACATCAGGTTCTTAATGATGAATATTAGGATGGCGAACTCAACATTAGAAGTATAAACGATGGTATGAAAGACAATGTATACTAAAGACGAGGTTATGTCGTCAATGGTGAGTAATACTAAGACAGAAAATTTTTGGTGAATATGAAAGTAGTTATTATGGTCATTTGGAGAGTAATTAATATTTATAGAACAGTTACTAAGCCAACAAAGCAAAATTGTAGCTGAGAAAAAGACAACGCGGCATCATGGGTTATTGTTGTGCTTAGCACGTAAACACTCTGTAATATTCACAGATTTAAAGCACAATTGACGTTTCGACTTTTGCCCTTACCTCAGCATCTTTATAGCTGTATTTCGAGTCGCTCACCACTAAAGATGATCGTCGTGAGTGACGACACATGCCTGCACAGCTGTGGACGGTCGACTTGAATCATCGACTCTGAAGGAGACGAAGATGTGGAAACATGAGCCAAGTGAACGCCACATGATTCCCTTGCCAACTAAATCAATCTATTTGTATGTAAAATCTTATAATAAGAATGCACTTTAAAAACCTGCGTTAACTATTTGCTTCGCTTCGCGAAATTAATGTAGCTGAAGTATATTCGTAAAATCGTCAGGGTTATTTACTAAGTTCGAATTAATCTTGCCGCTTAGCCGTTTCTGAGCTAACTAGTAATAAAAACTCGAGAACAGTGTGCACAAAAAGGTGGTTTCTTTAACGATCTCTATTCTGTTTTTCTTCTTTAAGCAAAACACGAGGTGTTATAATAAAATTTATTCACAGCTGACGTTTCGGCAGTTCGCCTTCTTCAGAGCCTGGAAAGGTCAAATTGTCCGCAATTCAATAAGCCAAACACCTCCAATACTCTTTTAGAAAAAATCACCAGACCTAGATTTCAATCGCATCAAGCACAAAATCAACTCTCAACATACTCACCGCTTTTTATATGTGTTCCACTGAATGATTCAAGTGGAGACAACCGCAAGGAGATCACATAGGCTCGTAATGCACCTTACCCATCAAAATAAAAGTCTTATATACTGACTAAAATCACGTGTGATAACAAGGCATTCCTCCCTGCGGTTCATAGTTGGATTGGTGGTATTAATCCAAAGTGCTTCAAGAAGTTTTCGCGCTGATGTTTTTTGTTCCTGCGCAAGGATCGTGACTTCAATCTCAAAATCGGCTCCGTCGTGTTTCTGTTCTCTATGCTTCCCTAGCGGGGTGTTCCGTCTTTTGAGACGCTTGTCAGCTAGGAGTTCTTCTATGCATGCATAGAGCGGCCTACCCGTTTCGCCAATATATTTATCGCTACACGCTTTGCAAGAGATTAGGTAGACTGTACCTACGCTCGTGCAATCACCGTCTCTGCCGTTAGGACATATTTTACAATCTTTCATTATACAGAGACGGTCATATAAGCGGTTGCGAACTAGTTGGCGTTTTAGAGTATTCAGTGGTATTTCAATAAGAGCCACCGATTGCTCTAAACCCGCTCTTTTCAAACAGCGTTTTATAGCTGTACTAATCTCATTTGAAAAGAACGGGAGTATGAACGGGATTTTCCTTTCATTCGTATTTTCGTTTGGAGGCGCACTATTTCCTCTAAACCTAAGCCGAGGGGCTACAAATTCATATTCATTAGAAGTGGCTATTTCCCGAGCCAATTTCACGGATTCTTCTCTCTGCTCCTCCTCAGTACATACGCTGGCTGCTGTTCGAAACATGTTCTTTACTAGCGCCTTTTTCATATGTGAGGGATGAGAAGAGAGATAGTGAACCAGGATATTTTGACTACTTGGCTTCCGGTACCACTTTGTGATGTAGCCGCTCTCGCTTAAGCTTATTTGCATGTTCAAGAAAGGAAGCCAATGATCTTTTGGTATCTCACGGGTAAACTTTATATACTCTGACTGTTCATTCAACAATCTAAAACAATTATCTAGCTCCTCTTGAGTGGAGCAGATAACCAAACAGTCATCTATATACCTACAGTAGAGTAATGGCCAGAGATCCATCACTGGTGCTTCCACTTTCGACATAAAGGCAATCGCTAGGCTACGATCTCTATTCTTCTATGCCACTTTTTAGCAAACACCATTAGTGAATAATCATAGCGTTGTTAGAACCCCTCCCAGTCAATGCAAATAATTCAGAGTTCCATACGAAAAATCTGGTAATCATCGAGGCATAATATGGAAATTGAGCAAATAGAGTTTTGATGCATAGTTGAGTAAGATCGTTCAACTAGTCATACCTTTGTGGTCGGTTTGGCAAGCATATTCTTGTTGTTATTCTGTGTCTCTTCTTCCGGCACATTTTGAACTCTTCAACATCTCTCTCTTATATTTGTTTCCTAAGGATATTAAACTTTGGCAGTCGGTGATGTCGAGTTAAGACTCCTTTTTTGTTAATTAGAGTTGTTTGTGTCGTGAATCTGTTACGATTTATCCAGTGGACTTGCGAAGATTCCTTGCATTTTTCTCAATTTTCTTCTTCTTGATGTGATTGTGATGGCACTTAGTGTCGCTGACTAAAGACTGCCTTTAGAGCCTCTAGGCATCATGCAGATCGCCATTATTATGTTTCGCTTTATCTAGCACGTGTTTAAAATACTCGTGCTTTTCCTCTTTCTTTTCCTTCTCATGAGGTGATTGAGGTGTGGCAGCCAGTGAAGCTGGTTTGAGCTCCTTTTTTGCTTCTTCGCTTTATTTTGGTTGTCACTATTTTGTTTCCTTTTATCTACTGCATTTATAGATAATTAGATCACTTCTTAATATTCCTTTTTGATGCGATCTTAATGTGGCATCTGGTGACCCTGAAAGATGGGTGCCTTTACTGCTTTCTTAACGTCACAGTGGCCTCCACTATAGTTTTCACTTCATCAAGCACACC
Organism: Parelaphostrongylus tenuis; assembly: GCA_019055375.1. Lineage (NCBI taxonomy): Eukaryota > Metazoa > Nematoda > Chromadorea > Rhabditida > Metastrongylidae > Parelaphostrongylus > Parelaphostrongylus tenuis. The sequence goes on from JAHQIW010000505.1 coordinate 76,347, forward strand.
TTGACCTATTTTTGATTTTTGTCCTGCTTTTCTTTCTCAAAAGGAACCTGAGGTGTGACAGCAAGTGAAGCTGAATTGAGACTCTGATTCTCTTCAGCCATTGCAGTTTTACACTTCTCCTAAATCTTCTCATGATCTTCTTCTTCTTGATGCAGTTGCTATCAGCTCGTGACGAGTGTTCAAAGTCTGCCTTTGGTATTCTAGCGTCACGTGGGCTGCCAGAACTCTCTTTCACCTCTGACTTGCCTGTGGCTTCCTTCTTCTTCTCTTCGTCGTGAGGAGATTGAAGGGTAGCTGCGAGCTACCCCAACTGAAGGCTTGTCTTCGTGCTCCTTAGCGCTGCAGCATCACACTGTTATGCTTCGAATCTAAATCAACTCCGGTTACAGATATTTCTATGCAAGAGAAAAACTGCTGATCTAAAAGAAAATTCTTTTATGTCTTTTGGCATGAATTTTTGAAGGTTAATTTTTCGCTGAACAAAGACTTTCCACAAGATGTTCAAAAGTCATTCGAAATTTTAGATCTTGGGAATCTGCTGTACTCACTGGTTATAAAGTAACGTTTTTACAGCGCTGTAGGATTGAAAAGATATTGTGTCTCAAACGCGCTGCACGTTTTACGCTTTTCATGTGTTATAACTCGTATCTTTCGCAGGACAAAACTCTTTCCTCAGACTGAACACAATCGTTTAATATTTTAGAAAGGCGTTTTCATAGCGCTTCGCAAAACGAGAAAAATTATGTCTAGGGCACGCGTTTATCGCAAGACACAGCCCCTCCCCTAAATTATAAGTAGCCATTAAAAGTGAAGGTTTCGAAAGATTTAGCACTGTACTTGTTTTGAGAAAAACTGTTTCACTTCATTATAGTTGGGAAGATGATACTGGGTTTACATGTTGAGTGCGATTTTTGTTGCTTTGACATAAAATCCAGATGAAACATTTTGCTCTGATGCTCAAAGATTCCCTCTTCGCTGTCTTAAG
>JAHQIW010000506.1:0-40813 GCA_019055375.1 Parelaphostrongylus tenuis
AAATAAAGGTCTGTCAAATAGGCGCTAGAGAAACATGGGAGAAACATAAGAATGGTCCTCTGAATTCACCTACGTCTTTGAAAAGCACACGGCCGTTCAATTCCCCTACCCATTCACCACCTGAAGATGCGCCTGAGGGAGATCTGTGACTTTTCGAATTAAAATTACTTGGTGTTCTCTAAGTTTTGGTACTAGAGCAATAAAGACCGAATTTGTTGACGAAGAATGATTCAAATTGCATGATTTTGGTATCATTCAAATGAGAATTTTCTTGCGAACATTTTGCTAACAACTTGGTTATGCTTGCTTTGAGATGGTGCTGTCGTGGGAACAAATTCGCTTGCTACTCATGCATGAATGGCTTGTAGGAGAACGGTGATAGTGAAGCGGCGCGCAAGATTCATGACGCTTTCTGCAGACGACCCGAGCGCGACTGATCTCCAGGCTGTTCTCTCCAGCTTCGAACTTCGCTTACCACTTCCTAGTCGTCCTTTCCTCCAACTGTATCATCGCCCCAAGCTAATCCTGCGTGCCGCTTCACTAGCGTTTTCCTCTACGCGCCATTCGTGAATGAGTAGCAAGCGAATTTGTTCCCAAAACAGCTCAGTTTCAAAGCAAGTATAGGCAAGTTGTACACCAAAATCAAAAAAGATGCATAATTCCTCGATACTAAACTCACGGGGTTTAATGACTTCTGCTCGATAGATTCGGTGTTTACCGCTGTAGTGCCAGAACTTGTGGAATGGCCTGAATATGATCAACTCTGAGGGATAGTTCTACTTTAGGCAATGCCTTATTGTCTATAAACATATCTTCCACTGTATTTTGTAGGTTGGAGTCGGATTGTGGCGATTATGAAAGCGTGGTTATGGTCAAACTCACAGATGAGATATGCTCTGCGCTTCTGACGGCACAACGCAAAGGATTGCCTATTCGTATCCACGTCGATGAACAGGTACGTTGTGATCTACATATTTTTGCCGTAACATCTCAGATTCATCTCTTTTGGAACGGTGTAATCGCATGACTCGATACGAGATTTTCATTGTGGGTCTTTCTTTTATAGGGAGGCAAATGGGAACTCGGCGACTCCTCTAATGGCGGCCAAGTGTTCCGCTATCAGCAGCAGGCTTTACCTGGTCCTCCTACCGATGCAGTAGTGCACGATCCACGAACCGGAACTCATCGGACTATTGCCGCCTTCCGTAGCAAATATCAGGTAGTCCTTTTGTTTTCGTTTTCTTTTTACGTGGGCAATTCAGTGTCGTTTATGTGTTCTCGTCCTCGTAGCCATCACCACAGGTTTTTGCTTATTTGGTGACGGTGCCACCAAAAACTTCCCTGAGCGTACTTTTCCAATGATATAGTAATGATTACTCCGGTTTATTGTACATCATGTCCTTCGTCCAAATATCAGGGGTGAATCATAGTCTCAAGCATTTGACCTTGTGTGCATTGATAACTCGTTTAAGGCTTAGTAATCACGATATTCACGATAAATCAGAGTCATGACACGATAAATCACGATGTATTGGGTGAGGACATTTCTTCTACTTTATTGTATCCGAGCACCAAGAAGTCAGTTAGGACAAGAAAAATGATGTCAAGAGGAGTGATTATGTGAATCACATGACTCTGAGACGTAGAAGGTTGGGGTACAAAGGAAATGAGAAGAAGAAGGTGGCTCTGTGCTCTAACATCTGTGATCTCCATAATCCAGTTATAGTGATTTTTGTCCACTATGTTTTTCTTAGCGGCACTAAAGGCCTCCAAGTTTATGTATATTAAGAATATTCTTCACTACGCTAGTTGTCATAGCGCTGGAAAGCATGACATTTTATCTCGGTTTCTCTGCTTCCGTTTCATAGTTACATAATTTGAGCTATTTATGTCACTCAGTTGTTTGTTTATTCTTCGACTATAGACATATTGGTGCTATGAGATTTAGCTATTCTCCACATATCCTTTATTTAGATTTAGAGGAAGTGAATTATTTGAGGATTTGAAGTACTTGTCTGGAGCTGCATTTCGTCTTCGTGACCGTCGTCAACCTTTCTTGTGGTGTTATAGGGTTTTGAGGTTTTCTTTCCATTCTGGTGAATAATATAAAAACACCGTACCGGACGAACTAAGTAAATAGGGCACAAGCGAGATTGTCACATATGAAGTTATGGGTGCTAGACTTTTTGTAGAGCATCCAAATCTTATCATTTCAGGGAAGAAAAGTGTAGTTGATGAAAGATTTCGTGACTCTCTAAGCAAAAATTACTTCTCATGTTTTTCGTTGGGTGGAAAGTTTCCAGAGAAATTGAGAAGAAGCGATTTATGAAGTTATATTTTGAGGTTGATCTAGAAGTTTTGGCGTTAAAGCAGCAAGCACCAAATTTATTGACCAGAAGAAATTAAAATTGCATGGTTTTGATATGTTAGACTGCCATTTTCCTGCGAACGTCTTGATATACAAAAAAATGGAGCTGTCTTGAGAACAATTTCGCTTATCACCCATGAACCGAATAGCGCGTAGGGAGAAAATGCTAGTGGGGCGGTGCACAAGATCAGTAGAACTTGGGAGGATGATACGATCGCAAAAAGGACGGCTAGGAAGTGGTTCGCGAAGTTGAGAGCTGGAGAGCACATTTTGGAGGATCAGTAGCGCTTGGACCTCCCACAAAAAGCTCCATTACTCTTGCGCGCCGCTTCACCAGCGCTTTCCGTTACGCGCCATTTGTGCATGGGTACCAAGCGACATTGTTTCCACTAGAGCTCTTTCTTATAACAAGTATAGGCAAGTTCTGTACCAAAGTGTTTGCAAGGAAATGCGAATAGAACAATGCCAATGTCATGCAGTTTTAAATCACTTCTAGTCAGTAAACTTACTGTTTATTGCGCTAGCCAAAATTTATGGAACGACTCAGCATCATCCTATTGTTTTAATGTTTTAAGCGTGTGTTCTCGGAGTCTTAACAAGACAACTATATCATTTATTTACGTGTTATTAGGTGTATGATGGTGCATCAAACGTTGTCACGTAATAGATCATTCTTTGGATTGGTCAGTCTCGATTATAGAGTTTGCAATTCTAGTGCTCTTTCTTCAGTCCGGTAACAGTGCGTCGCCGACTATGTCATTTGTTCAATATTCAGGTGGTAGGTGAGACTCCCCATAGAGTCAGTGTGTAGGAGTTGTCAAATTCCTATTCTTTTTGCATGTTCGGTATCGGGTATTTTCCCGATGCTCGTTGCTTAACCTTGTTCGGGAAGTTTTCAGCTGTCTTCTAGAATTCGTTCCCACTTGCGTGATACCGGTCTTTTCAAAGAGAAATTTTCTCTTTATTAGACAATGGAAGCGCATAACAGAGTTCATAACGACGATTTCCCTCGTGCTTCGTCCAATCCATGCAGCAAAAATGTGTAGAACTTTGCATAGTCTCGATCAGGCTTATGAATTCTTACACCAATCTTCGCATAATTCTTTCACAAAGTCTCAAACTTTCTATGAAGAATTTTCTTCATCTGTGTTCAAGTGTTTGTTGGCAGCAGTGCATTCTATCTACTTATACTCATCTACATAACATAATTTTAATGATTGCACCCTTGGTTGTCAACCATTTGGCCAATTGGAAACAGAGTGTGCCTACTGTTTCGTTAGCTTTTTCACCGGATACAAATTTTCCATTAAAGTTTTGGTAGCTATTCAATAGCGTGAGAAGCAGTGATTTCGACAATATAGTTTGCTTTTGAGAAGACATTTTTAATTCACGGAGCAACTGAATTGATTTCGTACTCCACACTGTTTTCTTTGTCAGCTGAGCCTTTAGATAGATTTTCTTAGGCGATCATTAGTAATTCAGTAGCTTCAGTTTCGATGATTACTAAACTATGTTTAGTTTTCAGAAAGCCCTTCACATAGCGTTGTAAGAGTAAAGAGAATATTACGTCTCACCGTTAGAGTTTTCTTCACAAGTATGATATATATCACCAAAACCATATGAGCATGTAAAGAAAATCGTGGAGTGTCAAATTGATACAGAAAAAACCTAAATTTTTCAAAGCGGGGAAAAATCGTAGCTTGTTAATGACACATGCGCTCCACTTGCTAGTCGCGCTGCGCACTCGATCAACTGCCGCCCCAAAGGGGTTAGCGGCTTCTTCATGGCGTATAATTTTCTTCTGAAAATCGCTTGCGTCCAGATTTGGTCTCGAGCAGAGAGTTATTGTGGTCCTTTTTCCGTTTCCGTTCAAATAAAGTACGTTGAGCCTAGGTCATAATTATGGAATATTGGCTACAACTTGTACTTTACACTACTGTAGTTTAGAGATCGAAGAACAATATAAAATGCGATCATGTTTTTCTTGAGTTGTTAGTGATGAAGTTGTATACACATGCTTGTTCAGCAAATGTATGCTTTTCCGTTATTCTCACTCTGTTAAGACCCCTTGGAGAAAACGCGTTTTTTCATGATTTTGGACTTTAAGTAGTCATTCAATAACTCTAATTAGGAGAATTTTAGTGGTGCATTTTATCTCTCAAAAAGCATTTTTATCGCACTGCAATCGTAAAAATTAAATAACGTTCCACACTTGGGCATTTTTGCCGGACAAAGCTACTTCCCCCAGTCTCTTAGCGATCATTGGCTAGCTTGGATCTCGACGAATTCAATGGTGTATTTCGTTTTTCGAAAGGACTCTTAACTGCGCTATAGCAACCAAATGAAGGTTGGGTTTTCGCACTCAGTGCGCAAATTTTGCTGCGGTATATGGATGAGATTTCACAACATTGGCACAAAGTCACCAGGCTTTCAGCAATATAACGATCATTTACGAAATCAATCTTCTTTCAGATGCTACAGCGCTCTAAAGAGTCTTTTTTAAGAGCCAGTATATCATTTATGTCGTCGATATTCAAACTATAGATTCATCAGTAATGCCAAAAAAAGAATACTTGAAGCCTAAGTGAGGTTGGTACGCCAGGGCCATACACCGGTGTTTCGGAGGTTTCGGCCTCCTCGTCAGTGACCCCCGCACCACATTAAGCCCTGCATTGTCCATCACCACATACGCCTCTTTGCTACAATGCAGGGCTTGATGTGAGGCGAGGGTCACTGAAGAGGAGGCCGAAACCTCCGGAACACCGGTGTATGGCCCTGGCGTACCAACCTCGCTCAGGCTTTAAGCATTCTTTTTCTGGAATTGATAAGTAATGGTCCAAGCGACATGTTTTGTCCAGTGGAAAGTGCTCAAGTGTGAAACAAAGTTTTATTTTTACTACAATAGCGCAATAACAGCGCATTTTCAAAACTAAAGTGCACCAGCTGGCGTACAACTACAGTAAACTAACGTAAAACGATACTACTAGTATATGAAGCTAAAGTACACCATTCGAATTCTCGTGATTTAAGCTATCGAATGATTACTGAAACCCTGATACTGAGCGGAGAACGCGTTTTTCCCAAGGGGTCGAAACAGGATAACGGAAAAGTAGCAACAAATGCATTGGTGCTGTGTTACTCTATCAAAGAGACTGAAGTAGAAAATCGACCAAAGGAATACGCAGACGTTTATTCTGATTTCCCAGATCCGTACTCCGCTTGTCTCTTTATAGTGAAGTGGTTTTATTTTGAAGTCGTGCATTGTTTCGTTCAGATTCAAGCACAGACAAATCTCTAGCGGATACGAAAGAGCGTGCTCAGAAGCTCATTGAAGAGGAAAAAGTCGTGGTATAAAAGACGTAACCAAGTGAGTTTTCAAGTCACATACCTCCATTCATTGTCGATATCCATTGCAGTCTTTTAGACATCGTCAAAAAGGTAATGTGTTCAAAACGGGTACGACACGTGTTGGTTCTGCCTCATCTTCGCGAAATGCCTCTCCTCTATTGACTCGCACTCTTGATAGTTCTTCATCTCGTATTAGCCCGAATAAGGTAATCAATTTGCCACTCTTGTTGGCTAGCAAGGAAGCAATCACTTCCAATCTATTGTTTCAGTTTGCAAATTCAACGGGTTCCAATAACAATAGTTCTCAACAAAATAACGGTGAGTTATCGTTTCGATAGTTTCTGGCCACCACTTTACATAGTTGCTTTCGTTTCGTAGTGATAATAACTTTTACTCCATTTTTTTTACTCTCTCTCAGCATTTTGACACTTTATTGATCCGTCTTCGCAGTGTCTTATCACTGTGCGAATCCCAGCACTTCTAGCATTCACTTAGTTTTTTCGTCTTTTTCTTGAGTGCCCTAGAATACTGGTTAGAGCACGCCTTCTTGCAATCTCGAGGATAGCCTGAATGTGGCGTTCCATAGGGCGTTCGTTGTTGACTGGCGGGGTTCAGCCAGCGCGGACCGCGGCTAACATCACAACCATCGGTCATGGTGCCCCCGTTTTGCTCTCACAATTTGTGATATTGGATTGATCACTTACCTGTCTTTAATTTGGATAAGTGAAAAGTTGGGTGATGCCGTTCTAGATAGGTGACTGTCAAGACGTCCTAATGATGTATATTAACGAGAAATACAAATTCATTCAGTATTCGGATGAAACAATGCCTTTTTTTTCTGCTGCACCCTCTGGGATTTGGAACTAATTTTTAGTGGCCACACTCCACAGCGGAACTGAGTATATTTAGTGCTAGGCTGAGGGAAGCACATTGATGAGTGCGCTCTCTGTGTGCATCATCAATCATCTGGCCGCCAGGCGAAAAAATTCGAGGAAAAGCAGTTTTTTTGTGTAGTGTACGAAGTAGGTTTTTCCTTTCCCAGCATAAAACCACGTATTGGGTTATAGGTTAGAGAAACATAAATTCTTTTACCTTTTTATACCATTATGTCTCACTTTGCAACGAACTTTATTGATTGCGATAAACCAATAGGATTTTGGGGATGGGGTGACGAAGTAGTTAGTGATTCGATGTAACAGGAAGCAATGTGATAGGCAAGACACTGATTCAGTCTCCTTCCTAATACTCTCTTGCAATTAGAGAACGCCTTAGTCCGGCTGCCTTTAGAATCGAGAACAGAATTACCTCAACCAGCATTCTGCGACATTTATAAGAAAAGGAACTCGGATCTTTTACGTTAGGCGGCGGAAAATGAATACTCGATCTCAATCGCCGGGCAGGAACTTTTTATAAGAGTCTTAGTAATTACTCGAAAGCTTGAATCTCTGGCTAGAGCCGTACGTGGCGGGTTTTACAAAAGCACCCTTCTATAACGCTCTAAAATCCAAATAAAATTATGTTTTACAACGGCTCCACAATTCAGCTGTTACTTTGCTGGAAGCACGAAAAGCACTTGAACGTGTAGAGGAAATCACGTAGTATCTGAGTCAATCATTTTATGTGGAGTTTCTTGTAAAGCGGAGAAAAAAATTCCCAATTGAATAACAAGTTGCACCTCACATGTCCAATACGTCAGCTCATCGATCGACCGCTTCGCCCGTATTTTAACCGGTAAAGAATTCGCTGAATATGTGAAACTCGTTCTTATTATCCCTGCTAGACTGCAGTGAAACGGTCTTTACACAGCGTTGGATTTATTGAAACTTACGCTATCGAATGATTACTAATAGTCCGGAAAAAGAGCTCTGTTCTGCAGAAATATGCGCATGTGAAACACAATGTTTTCCTTTCGATAAAACGTTATAGAAAAGATTTTCTCGAAAAACGGCCACTTAGCGCAGTAGCCAGAGATTTAAGCTTTCGATTGATTACTAACACGTATGAAAAGTTCTTGTCCAGCGAAAGGGATCGTTCCTTCATCTCGTGTCAGCGAACGGAATGAAGCGAATTTTATATTTATTTTACACGATCCGTTCTTATTGTAGTTCGCTCTCCGATTTATGGTGCTTATTCTGGGAAATTTTGGTTTCGGGTAGTTGAGTATGTTATCTCAAGGTAGTTCGTTTATTGTATTTTGCGCGATTTGATGTAGTGCGAGTCTTGAGCATTTCACCTTTCAATCACCGGCGAGCGGAAACTTTGGAACGTTTATTCATTCAGGGTCTTCTAATGTGACACGTACAACACCTACACAGCATCTGAATAGCGAGTTACGTAAAAAGAAGCTGCGTCAACGAATCATTCAACTTGTTGTGTTAGGGAAATTTTCTGGTGCTGATTTGGTGCGTTCGTTGTTTAATGGTAGCAGTAACATAGCATAGCTTGCATGCCATCGTCATAATTCTAGGTTCTGCGACAGCTCCGTAAAGATGGATTGAACGAAGAAGCAGACATCGAACGCCGTGTTGAAGATATCGTAGAAGAGGTGTCTGAACCATCAGGAAGCGGCTCTTCAAAGATTACTCTGAAGCCGTCACTTTATGGCGAGGTTTGAATTCTGGTTGTTTCACATCAGTCCTCGGCAATGAAACTTTTGATGGGAAGTTTTTTTCCCACTAATTCAAAATCTCCTCGAGAATCTGTTTGATTCAGAATTTGGTATCTAAGGATCAACCACAACCTAATTGGTTTCCTTTTGCGAATGCAGAATATCTATATTTATAAATGAGTTGTGCCAAGTTTCCAGGTACCTTTTTCGCAACCAGGCCTTTTAGCTCCTTTCTTAGACTTCTAATAGTCATTAGATAACTTGAATTTGGCAAATATCAATACAATGCTTAGTTTTGAAAAACATCTTTTTAGTACGCTGTAGCAACCAAAAGAAATTGCGTTTCACCTTGGCGCGTATTTTTTGCGCGAGTTGCGTCTTCACTTAGCTCTTGCTAGACTTTTAATACTTATTCGATAGCCTGAAAAAACGGTGGTTATGAAACCGGATAAGGGTTTTTGAAAGGTCTTATCAGAGCGTTATAAGAGCGAAAAGAATAACACGTTAGGTACTCCGAACATATACATGACAAACATATATTATATGATGATTATCATTTTATAAAATGTCATATATCTCATATCATTAAGACGTGCTAGTAGATAAGGTTGATGTAGTGAAAAGATAGGTTTCTCTTTCATTCAGTTCCTATTTAATATTGATTTTCATTTCTATTTTATATTGCCAAGGAAAAGCCTCTAAGAGCTCAAGAAAAGGTCTAACTTGCTCGAGTTCAATGTTTCTTCTTTCACTCTCAACAGCGTTTTATAGAGTTTTTTTGGAAATTAAGCTGAGCTTGGAATAATTGAAATTCAACTATCACATGACTACTAAAAGTTGGTAAAAATAGCACAGAAGCCAGTATGCAAAATGCATGTTGAAGAGAAACGTAATTTTGTCGTCTGTGCTACAACTTAGTAACAAGGCCTTTTCAAAAGCCAAAACATATTGAATCTCCACGATCCATTCAAAAAGGACTTTCTATAAATTTTGGCATCAAAATCAGTATTTACAAATATCGAGGACACATTTTGTGAGAGATAAAGTCTCTGATACTTACACCGAGACTAAGTTATCTATAGACTATTGAAGTCAAGTAAAAAGATCTGTTTTTGGCAATAGAGGCCTCTATGGTGTAATGTGTTCAAAAGAGCAACACGCGGTCCCCAGAGTGCTAGAGGGTGTCTGTGTAACTATTGTCTGCTTATCTTAATACTTAACATGCTGCCCACTTTAGGTGGACACTCGGTGGTTATGGTATAACCAAGAGGAAAAGGCCTATGTTCGCCGTGTGACACAAGGCTTATCATCCAGTCAAACGAAAAGCAGCACGTTTGCACCGCTGAGAAAAAGTGGAATGGAACGGATGCAAGCGCCAAGTCATACATCTAATACTTCTTCATCGACTACGGGTAACACAGTCAGTCCAGAAGGTAAGCAGTGATAAGTCACTACTTTTATTTGCGATATCCTTGATTGCCTACTTCTACAGCCATCCCAACACCTCCGAGCTCTCGTCCTGCATCTGCAGTTCCTGGTCTTTTGCACAAAACTGCGAAACATGCGAATGCAGTTCCGAATGGATGTCGAGAGCAAGCTCCCAAGTAGGTCATTTTACACCACATATTCTATGTTGTTCTACTATCTTTTATTCTTTATCTGATCAGAAAGGTATTTCCTGAAACTATTCGAGATTAATTTATTTTCTACTCCTGTTCTAATTTTTTCACTATAGTTCCTCTTTATTTCAGTGTGTGTCGAAATCCTCAACAAGAAGTATCATCTGGCAGTAAACGAAAAGCACATATTCCTGCTGTAACGCAGCAGCAAGCAAATGAGACAAAGCGCCCACGTCAGGAAAGTGCAAGCCCACCGGAGGATCCTACGAGCCATCCTCAACATAGCCATGTTTGTAGTTCTAAGATAGATTTAATAATGGCGAATGGCAACTTAGCGTTCTCGAGGAAACTCTTGCTACGCCTGAAATTTCTTATTTTTCGTAGTTTATACTTTGACTTTTAAGAATGCGTTTTTGAGAGGAAGAGGCATACATAAGGCATGCTAAGCGCTTAGCGAAAATCTGCACGCAGTTGTGAATGATCTAGCGCGCATCTCGTTTTTCTGTGCGGAACCTCGTGCCACATATACACGCTCAATGATGGATGCATGAATTCGTCTCATTACTTCTACTGATTGATACTGGCATAGTTCCATATGTTAGAGCCATTTCCGAGTGCTGTTCTTATGCTAACTTCTGTTCTTGAACACCTTTGAACTAAGTTGAATCAGACGAATAGCTTTCCACCACGATGTTACACCATGCTTGCCAAAAGAAGACCTCTTTTGCGTATCAGAATTATCAAGTCTAGAATACGATGATAAACCTCGCGGACTTTGAAAGGACACAATGTCTGTGCTGGAAAAGGCATTCAAATTCTGTAAATTGGATAAGGAGCGTAAAAGTCTTTGAAAAGTAAGCGTATCCTTGAATCTGCTAATGAAAACTATCGCGGTGTTTATATGGTGTGTAATTTTCATTATTCTAGTTTCATTAAGAGCAACTTTCAGTAGTTTGTGAACGCAATATTTGGTATTAGTATTCTAGTGTCTTTAGAAGTTGGTGCCTCGCTCAGATGGAAGTACGGCTTCATCTCGTCTTAGTTCACCCTGTAGTTTATCGTCGCCAACTCAACCGTCCTGTGACTGGGATAAAAGCTACGGCGAGGTTTGCTGCTTTGTTTTCTCATCTAGCTGTGAAACTGGCTCTCAAAACAACGATCCGAGGTGATTGATTTTTCAGATAAAAACTGTCCACGAGGCGGAAAAATATTTCGCATTGTTTCAACAGGACTATCCTGAGTATCTGGAATGCTACAGGATTTTGAATGAAGTAATTTTGCATGCCTGTCTTCATTTTTAAAGTTTTGAGTTTCCTCCAATTATAGTATCACTGTAGGTTGCTAAAGAATTTCGTCAACTGGAGATGCAGCTGAAGAATGCGGTTGACAATCGCAAGGATTTCGCCAGGGTGAGTAGTGTTGCTTTTTTTACAGGCTGCTATTAGCTCTATCACATGTCCTGCCATTGAGTTACTCGAATGAGGCAACGTATCCCCTTTGTTCTTGTGGGTTAACGTTGTTCAATGAGTTCTGTTCATTCAAAGATTCGGAGGGCATTGTGTTTTTTTTTCAACAATTTTCGCGAGGAAATCTTATAACGGTGTTGGTGGCTCCCCTGTTGTTTGCTTGGAATTCCACAAGATTCAATCGTGATCTCTTCTTCCTAACCACTTCTATTCTAATACGCTTCCCATGTTTGGCTAATGTGATATAAAGTATTATCCGTACGCAGCGGCCGCTCTCTGTTTTGATTGTGCTAGTCACAGTCCCGTCCTTGCTTGTCTATTCGGAAGTGCTTCTGGAATGATGCTATCAGTGACACTCAGTCACGTTGAACGTTTATTCTCACATACGCGATCTCTAAATTCCGTGGAACATGTTGGTGCAGAATGAACAAAGCCGGAAGGATATGTGTGGAGTCAAGTTTTTAGTCTTTCTCACTGCATCCCCATGTTCTTGCCGTCTTCATAATCTTTTGTTCTATCACTTGTTTGACAGTTAACTTCACGGCAGGAATAGACTAAGAAAAAGCATATCAAGATACTTTATCATTGAACTTTGGTGAGTTAATCGCTAAGCAATGTTTCTTATGAACATAAGTTTCAAAAAAATTTTTGACCTCGGAGGCCGCCAAACGCTTAGAATTCTTTTCTCATGATCAACGAGAATTCATTACGTTTGGCTAGTGATTGATCGGTATTACCAATATTTTGAACGCTGTCAGCCATCGACATTTCACTGACATGCTGTTATCGGATACTTTCTCATAACGTTATCAATCGTAACAGTCAATATTTTCCGAGATTCTATCAATGTTAGATTCCTCTTCTATATGTGTCGATGATGATTCCACCGTAGAATAGCTAAATTTAGATTACGAACATGGTGGTATATTTCATCAAAGATCTTGCTGGACAGAAGCATCTTTTCTTTTCAGAAATCCAATCATAGCCTCAACTTCCGCTTAAACAGACTTTTCATGCGCTTTATATGCCGGCAAAGTGGTACGAGGCCTGTCTATGGCACGTAGATGAGATGTTCTCCACAGAAAGATCTCAAGTATGCTAACGGCGGGTTACGTAGTGCGTCCATCACCAGGTAGCCGGCGTGGACTTGAGCGCGTATCAAAGCCATTCCGTGCTTGATTCGAGACGTAAGTGTAATCAGATGTTGGATCACATACGTGCACGTGCATATACATATGTAAATACATACGGGACGCCGTGGCCGAGTGGTTGTGATGCTCGTCGCGGCGCGCGTGAAGCCGAGCTCCCCCCAACTCTCTCTTATAGTCAACAACAACACCTTATGGAACGTCACAGTCAGGCTAAGCTCGAGATTGCAAGGAGACACGCTGAACCAGTGTTCTACGACGTTCAAGAGGGGACGAAAGAACAATCGAATGATAAAAGTACCGGATCTGCATAGTGAAAAAAGCACTATGAAGACGGAGGCTCTTGGCGTTCAATAATCCCTGAGGGATGCGCCATTTATTCGTCGTCAATATTCAACTTCGTATGAGGTGATCGGATGCATGTTTGGCCTTTCGAGTGGCTCACTAGTGAATCATTACTGCTTATTGTTGCAGTCAAGTGTGGACACCAATTTACCGACTCCTGAAGGGATGGATAACTTGGTGAACCATGAGCACGAAATTGCGTATGTACATATATAAATCTATATTCATGCATGTGGATATATATGTGTATATAATTCTTGAGATTTTCTTTTGTTTTTACTGCTTTTTGCAGTGCTATGATGTTCCAAATATACAACTAATATGAGTGGTAAGCAAAAATCTTAAGAATTATATATACACAGTAGCTATCAGCTTAGCTGGGTTTACACCACCAATTCTGTTAATAGTTGGTTGCTGATAACAGCGACAAGGGTATATCGAAGAAAAAGTAGGAGCAAGGCGATGGCTTCAATGGTGTAGCGGTATCACGCGGTCTGATGTGAGTAGAATGCGGGTTCCTGTCGTCCGATGTCGAAATTTTGTTTATGCGAAAGACAACATGCTGAGTGCTCCGAATCATTTTCGAAGGACATCATTTGAATGTTTTGTGTAGTTTTACATACAAAAACAAGTAATTCTCGGAGTGGATTCGGTTGGCACTTGCGGGGTTTGTCCTACATGTCGATTCGGCGACCTGCGATTGACTTGCTAATACATTATATGCAGTGATTGTGTCCTCTTCAAGAAATGAGTTCCACGTTCGTAGTGCAACTTGTAGTGCTGAACCATAAAGGGGGTCGGCAACTAGACACAATTATTTTTCGTCAGTAAAAATGACAAAAAAAACCCATAAACATGCATTTTGTAGAGATATTCTCTAGTTCTATAGTATGAGTTGTGAATATCTGTCTTTATGCTATAAAACTGCGCTATAATCCTTCAAGTTTTTTAGCGCTACGCAGTATTCCCAACTTTAAATCGTAATTGTTTCGTATTTTTAAATACTTAGCACACTCCATATTGTATCATACAATGTTAGAGCAACTGATTTAAACTCCAGCTCTGTTCAAATGTAATTTTTTGTGGTTTCAGGTAGAGCACAACATACAAGTGCGTTTCGCTCATTTCGACAAGGATCCCGAATTTATCAAGGTACTTTATGTTTTACTAGCAACTTTTGATATTCTTAATTTGTTTGCAAGGAGTTTTCGGGAAGTGTGGCCTTTCCTCGTTTTTTTGCTTCCATGGGTTTGAAGATCATAGTCTGATTTTACCAGTGGAGGTGTTCGGTTTAGTATGCAACTAAATTTACGGAGAGGTGTAAATACACTTGAACGGCAGTTCGATGAAGGAATGCGTTCACCTACTGAATCTGTGACTATTTAGTCGCAATTATAAATCCGCTAGGTTGTAAAAATGTAGCAGCTTTCGGTGAATGCCTCAATGTGATGAAATGTAAGTTGTGTAGTGTTGAGTCTGTTTTTCTACGGTTTATGTAGCAATTCAACTTCTTTCTGGGTCAAATATTTGTTGGCGGCTTTCCGTAAACACGTATTATGCTGTCAATCTTTATTGACGGAATCGATAGCTCAAGCAATTTTTTGTCAATTTATTGCAACTCTCCTTCGCAAACAGAAAGTATCTGTTCAATCTTCAGGGCAGCTTCACTTATTTGATAGCAGTGGTAGACGAACATTCTACTATACACTTTCGTTTGACGGGGAAAATGAGTGCGATTGTGCCGGTAGTTGTGGCAAATATTACACGGAGTTTTATATTATTATAAACTGTATGCCCTATAATCCATCGAAATGCGCAATCGGGCTTTCCTAAGCGTGTTCGTTGTGGACGAACTATTTCCTGCGACTTAGCTCCTTACGTAGTTCCTCAGTTGCATTGTATACAAGGTTATTGGTATCAGGCAATGACCTTTTCAACTTTGAACCAACATATTCTGGCTAATATCAAACCTTGTTAATTAACGTTCCCAAAAACGATTTTCTTTCAACCTAGGCACGAGTAGACCATATTCTTACATGTCCAACTAGTACGACGTTGTGATCGGGCATTTATTTGGCTAAACCCAGATTTCAGCGCCCATACGACACACACTCAGTAGGGAAGATCTGGTAGTAGAAGTCACTATTTTCTCACAAAAATTATACCTCGTCGTGTAAAAAATCTGAAAACTCTGCGTGAATATCGAGAATTTCGCAATAAACCGCAAGGTGGAATACCTGTGTGTCTCTCACACTGTGTGTCGCACTGATATTTTCACATTAACGAGGCTCATTACTTAGCAGTGTGGATTTTCCACGGTTGGCTCCACGTGGAAGACTCGGTGGAAGGCTTTATAAAAGGGTGAATTGCGAAGAACTAATCTTGTTTCCGATGCAATAAAGTTAGGGTTTTCTGTGATTATTCTGTTGACGTTACGGAAATATTTTGCTGACAAAGGTGCGGTTAGCTTTATTTTTTCAGACTTTGAAGAAAGCGAATTGTCAGCTAAAAGAACAAATTCTCGTGATCTTAACGACAAAAAGCAATTATCCATCAATGGCGGGGTTAATTGAAAGTAGATCTCGGAAAACCGTTTCAATCTACATTTTGCTGCTTGAATGGCGCATGTTATCGTATTTTGGTGCGATAAATTGAATCCTGTTGAACACTTTTCTCTTGTTATTTGATTTCAATAATCATACTTCAAATAAGAAAGTTAAAAGACAAGATTGCGTCTCTTGGGCCATTGCTTATCGTTTCTGACCTCAGATGGTGATTTTTTGTTGAAAACTCTTTGTTTTCTTAGATATTCCGGAAAGATTTGTCTCCGAAATTCTAAAACACACTATGTAAAAAATTTATGTGGAGTATATTTGTGGAGTCAACAATAGAGTGAAATTTTTCCAAACATGTTTTGAGTTCCAAACTCCTCAAATATATTGCATTAGTCGAGTAATTTTGGAGTATTAGAAACCTGGTTTTCGGCGCTGTGTTATATTGTGTTAAATAGGCAAAACTATATCATATGATGATGCCTACTTCAAGAAGAAGGTCAGATTAGGAGGGCATGGTCTAGTCAATTGTCTTGTGATAACAGTGACAGTTGTGAGGTGAACGTCTTTTGTTTATAGTAGCGAAGTAAATCATTGTGGTGTGTATTTTCGAGAGGTAAGAAAGTGGCTTGAATTACCCTAAAATTCAGTAATATATTTTTCAGACTCGACTACGATATGCAGATTTGCATTCGAAGTTGACTGTGCTCAAGTCACGTATTTCGGATTTCGAGCGAAGTCAGGATATGGCAGTCAGTGCATCGACGACTGTGCCCATGAACCTTTGTGATCTAGAATGATAACCAGTTTGTCTAGCTTACTGTGATCCGTTTTTTTTTTCCTTTACTCCAATGATGCCAAAAGAACTTATCTCTCATTCCTTGTCATTTATCGACTTTTTCCGACTTAGCTTTTCTTATCTATATAGACTGCGTTGTCCCTTTCTTTCAAGTTTCAGTTGTTTTTTTTTCCAAAACTTACCACATTATGGCTCTGTGCGTTTATTACGGGCTCCCAACCAGTTCAACATTATCAGTTTTCAAACAAGTGTTTGTTTATACTTATGCCTAGTCGATATGTATAATCTCTTTCTGAATTTTGTGACATATTGTTTCACCCTGGGTAGATAAGTAGTATCCCTTTGTTGTATTTTTCGTTTTGGTAGTGGACTGTCACGGGTGCCCCTACTGTGTATCTACTGTGAAAATTCCATAAAAAGAAAATTCCTTTGTTCACTCCCGTATGGTTATTGATGTTTCCTGCTGTTATATCGTCTTATCGTTTCGTATCTATCTCTTTGAAAGCGTTTCACACCCAAATGTTTGTACGGCTAATGGGAACTATAATACTACTGCGACGACGTTCCCTATAACGAACGCCTCACGCCCAAACAAATATACCTGTTATTTAACACATTTTGTATATCCCAGTTTGACCGGGTTCACAGATATTTTTCCGTTGTGGTAGTATGGTTTTTAGTTGACTGGGTACTTACATATATTCTTTTTTTATTGTGCTTCTTGGTTTATAGGCGCCTACTTCTAATTGACTTTGTGCCATTTGTTTCTTTGCTATGTTTCTATATAATGGCTGTTGTTTTAGTCTGTATTTGGTTCTTTTTTTTTCTTGTCGCTCAATCCGGTACATAATAAATCATGTCGGACCATGTGGTGTGGTGTGCCGCTTTATGGATAATCCTCGAAATTTTGAGAAGACAAGAAACTATCTAAAGTAATAGATATTGATAAAGTATTTAGAAATCGTATATATTGTGATTTTCGGACAAGATAGTATGGAATGTTGATTATGTTTCAGCCTTGGACAATGCTCAAACGCGTAAACTATATAGAAGGGAGTAGTTATGCAATTTAACATATCTTAAGGAGCATGTAGCGCAAGTCAGAGATGCCCCTAAAACAATCACGTCGTTGCTTTGATCTCGCGCATCTGACTCGTCGACCTTGCCATCCCTCCGGCGTTAGGGAATTTGTGGCAGACTTATCCAGTAAGATTGCAGCATCAGTGATATCCCCAGAAACACTTGCAAGCCATCATCCGGGCGAGATTCACATCAAGTCACCTGTAATTATGCGTAATCAAGTCGAATGCGAAGTGGATTCCGCAAAACGATAACTTCAGAAGCTCTGTCTTCTGAACTTATGTCATGCATTGTTGTGATGGAGTTCATGTTGTTAATTGTATATGTCATTACTAGTACTCAAAATCTGGTATTTTGAGTGCATTTGTCGTACTGTTATTATGTTCCATATATAACTAAGAGAATCGAGTGGTGAGCAAAAAACGGCTTCGGCGGGAATCGAACCCGCGTTTTATCCTGTCCGGAAACGCGTGCTCTACCACTACACCACCGAGGCACATTTGCGTTACCACTCATTCTTTTTCCGCTCACCACTCAATTTTCTTAGTCATATACGAAATATAATAATAGTGCGAAAAATGTAGTTAAAGTACTAGAAAGTTCGAGTATTAGATGTGACAACGGCTGTCAGCTCAACTGGGTTTGTGAAGCGAAATCGCATACCCGACCAAGCTTGTCCATGTCATTGTTTTGTCAAGAAATTCGCCAAGATAGTTGTTGTTAGATTACAACCGGTTTCTCAGCATTTCGTCCTATGCAATCACACAGTTGAGTACGCCACAGCATTCCAATCGTATCTCTGCGCTAGTTGTGGTGATTAAGTATTGAGTTGGCAAGAAAATTTTCGGACTTTTTCGTTTTGCTGCAAATTTATCCCGTCTTTTCAATAAAAAAAAAGACTAGTCAGAGTATTCCATTTCAACTTCAATCACTTCTTCTCATCTTTGCGGCAGTTCTCATTAAGAATATTCTCAATTAGAGTATGACTACATTCAGAATCGTCAGCCACCATGTGAGTCGTCGACTTCGGAAACGTCTGAATTACATTCAGAGCAACTTGCCTGTCAAGTTCTTGCAGTGGCGGCTCTTTGCTTGTGCGTCAGATCTTTATTTCCATTTTTGAATTCATTGAAACGATCAAAAACTGCAGAGTCCTCAACTGCTCCATCATCCCACACCTCGTTCATCCGGCGAAAATTCTTAGCAGCATTTGAACCCAAACGATATTCGTGTAACATCATCAATCGTTTTTGCTCTCGGGACAATCCACTTAACGCCAATCTAAAAGTTTTATTGATCAGAATAACCTTAATAAGCTGCTCTAAACTACAATAAGGATGAAAAGTCAAATACATGGAAAATAACAGGAACGAGAAAGTTCATAAACTTTCTTGTCAACTCAATAGTTCGGTGACTGACGTTTTAGCGACTACGCCTTCATCAGAGCTTGGGCGAACCTGTCCTATGTTACCACAACATGCGTTCAAACTTAAAGAAGGCATTGTAGCTGAAACGTCAGCTATCGAACTACTACTAATGTTACCAGTATTGCCAACCTCGCTTCAGCTTGACGAGAAGAGTGTCTAAGATTACACCTATATCTGAAAATCCTTAGCGTGTCGTGTATGAACCATTTTTTCATATATATGTGATCTACTCCATATATATCATATATATATGATCCACATCATATATTTAATCTTCTTCTCTTTGTACTGAGAGTGAAAACGCTTGTGAACCACTCCAACTAGAGCTTACTAATAACGGTGCGGTAGCGCGATCTTGATCATCGATAAAACACGTTCAAGCGATATATATATATATATATATATATATATATATATATATATATATATATATAAGACGTGATTTGCTTAGTCGACGCGAAGTTGGTAGTAGTAGCAGTAAGAATTCGATGATTGACGTTGCCGCGACATCAGCGTTAGAGCCTGGACATACGTTACAGTAGACTATTTGTATGATTAGGTGGATTACCGGTGTCTTCCATACATTTACCAGGTCCAGTGAAAAAATCAAACGGAAAAGGTGTGATGTCCTGTGTGATAATGACCAAAGAATTTCCAGGGTTTTCTACTGATATCTACACAAAAGCCTTGTCATTTCATGAGCCAATGTTTTTGCCTTCTGCCTCAGGATTGAGTCTGTCACCTCGAAATTCTTACCATTGTATCCTTGACGTATCAACCTCGAAAAGGCTCCAAACATTTTCACAGATCTGATAACATATTTTGAGTCTTTGATGGAGTCTTTTGATGCACCTCTAAAGTGCCAAACACGTGCTTCGACCTTTCAGTCTCAACGGTAGCACGGTGCTTTTTACTTGAACAAATTCCTTCTATGGAGATATATCCTTTGCATATGAAGGCGTCGACGACGAAGATGTTACACTGTACGCGCAAGGTAAACAGACAACTTCACACTGCAGTGATAACAAATCACTGCATGTCCAATGACAAGATCATCCGACGTTGTAGTGTTTAACAGTCGACTGATCATGGCCATGGCGATCTTGTCACTAGACGTGTAATGATATGTTATCTTTGGCAGTGTGAAGTGATTTTTTCACCTTGAGTGTGCAGTGTAACATCTTCGTCATCGATTCCTTCATATCTAGGGCGTGGATCCCCCTTGCAAAGGATTGGTTTAAGCGAAAGGCATCGTGCTACTGATGAGACTGAGAAATCGAAACTCCTGTCTGACACTCTATAAGTGCCATAACAGATCTAATGAAAAGCTCCAAATTTCTATCTATTATTGTTTTGAGCAAAGTCTCAAAAAACAGTTGAATAGAAAGTATCATTGTAACAGACTTTATAAATGTTGATAGCGAGGTTTGAAAATAGGTTATTGTAAGAATTTCCAAAGTTTTTGTGTGAAGTTCAAAAATAATCTGGAAACTTCATATATCATGACACGAGAGATAGCGCCCTTTCCGCTCGATCTCTGGACCTAACCTGGAATGGGGTAAAAGGCACCGAAAAACCACCGCATCATACGAATAGTCTATTACAACGCAGGTCCAGACTGTAAAAAAGGCGCATCGCCGAAACGTCAGCCATTGATTGCTATAATTGCTATTCCACGGATCTCATTCTTCAAGGAATCTTTGCCGAATAGTAGCGAGCTCACGTGGCTTGTCCCCATGTGGTAGATAGGAGAATTTAACGCGAAATGAAAGCGATCTTGTGCTCCCCAAAGACGCAGGTGAATTCAGGAGGTGAACTCCTGTTTCTGCTACGTTAATTTTACGCAACATTATGTGTACGTGTCAAGCTGGCTAAAAGCATGCAATCAAGTGGCTGGAAAGCACATAGGATTGAGGGCGGTTAGGAGCTCCCTCCTAAGAAATAAGGTTTTCCTGCTCTTTCGGAAGAGACTGGCAAGCTAGCTGTTTACCCAGCCCTTATGTTCAGAGCTCAGCAAACTTTACGTTGGGTATTAAATGCTAAAAAAAGTAACGAAAACCGGCCTAATTTCTCTGACTCCGAAAAAGTCTCCGGTACGGCAGCGTTGAGTAGGACAAGTACGGATAGGCTGCCATAATCTCAGGACCAAACTAGGCTGCCAAAATCAAAACGGATTCAAGTGACAACTCGTATCGTAATGCACTTACACATGCATACTACAAATGATCTTTTGATAAAAGCAAGAAGAATTAGGTACGACGTCATCGATCTGGCTGGAACGAAAAGAGACCACCCGTTTCACTTTTTCTGTGACCCAGAGAAGAACTGTTCCTTAGAACATGCGATCGAAAAATGTTGGCGACGTTAGCGTTCTCGTCAAAGCTAGCTAAACCATGAACTTCATCAATTCATTTGAACACCTAACAACTCGAATTGGACAGTCGCGGTTAAAACAACCAGGATCAATGACAGTTTGAAGCATTTCCGATGCTTGCGCACTAACATCAAGCTATGACGAAGACGAAGTCGAAGCGATTCATATAAAAGAGTTCTTTAAAGAAGAACATACATTCTTCAAGGATATTATTGGAGATTCTAACGTCAAAACTGGACCTAGAAGAATGCCTGAAAAACGTCACACTGGGACCATGGACTAGAATTTAACAAGCAAGGTGAGAGGTTATCACAATTTATCATAACGAGAACCATCTATGGTAGCTTACAATTTCAGGAGTCCCACTCTCTGCGGTGCACGTGGGAGTCTTTCGGTGGAGAATACCATAACGAACTGGAAAACGTCTTAGTAAATTGAAGTTTTATCTAACTGATGCCTCTGCTGTTCCAAAACTCTACTACCACTCCATACAACAATCCATTTTTCGCGGAAGCGAGAAAAGGTCGTCAACGATCAAATCCTATAACTATCATAATCTGAAATATATTTAAGTCGGCTGCTAAGGAGATACCGTCGTTAACAACATCAACAAAGAGGTTCATCTACTATAACGCTAAAAGTCTTGAAGTCATTCAAAGGTTTTTGCGAAGCCTTGCCAATTAAACACCGAGATAAGTGCACTCTGACATCCCAACGGAACACTTACAGCTTGCAGAGAGCAATGAAGAAAATCGCTCACAATTACTACTCGAAAATCTTTGTTAACCACGTCCTCTTTTCGTCATACCACATAGAGGAGGGTGAATTCTCGTTCCACCGTTTCTTCCATCTGAAATCCGACATACAGTATCGTCAGCGAAGAACAGAACAACACTCGGTCCAGAAAGGATTAGCCAGAACACCTGAAGAACCTACCGCCAGATCTCATCAACACCCCGGCTCGGCCTTTCACTCGCTACCTGTCAGAACGCGAGTTCCCACTCAACGAAAAACCATCAAGACCGTGTTATTGTTCGAAAAAAAAAAGCTTAACAACATAGCGAGATATCGACCAAACTTTTCGCTGTTCGTCGTTTATAAAATCTTCATTTGAACATGATTGACAGAACCACTAGACGAAGGACACCTATGCGTACAAGCACAATTTCGATAAGACTTTAGCATCATAAACTGCATCCAAGTGGTAACAAGATTCGACGAGGTTTTTAAGAGTAAAAGCGAGCATTCTGTCACACTTTCATCGAATCAAAGACCTTTGATTTAGTGGAAACGGGAGCAGTCAAACGCTCAGGATCCTTGCTCAGTACATAATTCTTCATTAGCTATTTGATAATTTCACTACCAGAAGATCCCATTCAGTAACAAAATTAGTATCGACTCAAGAAGAGGTGTACGACAAAGCGATATCATTTCGCCAAAATCATTCAGTGCTCCCTCCAGAACGTCATGCAAACATGGGAGTAGAACAATATGGGAGTGGAAATCGACAATCGACAATTACACTACATACGCTTCGCTGACGAGATCAACCTTATAACATCAAAAATCAGCCAGGCTCAACGAAGCTTAACGGATTGTGACAACTCTTACGAATAAACGGTCTTTGATCAAATTTAACGAATACGATGCTTATGAATAAAGGGTTCTTTTACATTGCCTCACCCGCGCTCAACTGAATGAATATCGCGGAATTTTTAGTTACGTATATCTAGGTCGAGCGCATGTGGCGCAGTGGTTAGAGGTGCTCTGCGTCGCACATGAGGTCAATGGTTCGATCTCGTGCTCATGGCTCATCAAGCCATCCATCCCTCCGGGGTCGGTAAATTGGTACCAGAGAGGTCTCAGACTTGTCTGGGAGGATAAGCAGCACTGACTCGGTTCAGCGGGAGGCCTCCGCGAGTCTTTGTAAAGGCCAGATATGCATTCAATCACCTCAAAACGAGGTTAGAAATTGAAGTCGAATGCATGGCGCATCCCTCAGGGATTGATCAACGCCGAGAGCTTTATCCTTATCCTTTATCCTATATCTAGGTCGGGAAGTTAACATAATGAACGACTTAACTTCGGAGTTCAGCAAGAGGAAGCGAGCCGCTTGGGGAGCGTTTAAGAACATCGACGTAACGAATAGAACGAAGCACATCCGACTCATCCTCACCTTATCGACACCATTTATTTTTTCCTTAGAACATCCATCAAGTATCTGGTCGATACGTGTGTAGGATGAAAGATCACCTAGCGTTATTGAACGCGCCATCCATCCCATCCACGATCCGTGAGCCATGCAGGAAAAAAATCCCATCCATGATATCACTGCCTTATTTTTATGTAAGTATATATTTTTTTTACATGATCCGCATTATATATATTGACATATGATGCTATAAAACAGCATATAAAGATATATGTATTCTGCTTGTATCACTGTGTACATATATGCACATAAATGTGCATATGTATGTGTATGCTTATGTATATAATATAACTGCGCCACATGCGCTCTATATAATATATATATATATATATATATATATATATATAAATTACATCTGTAACGATGCGATGTAGTTCTGCGCTTGGGTCATCTTCTGAGTTACAGTGATGTTCATTGCGTTCGACATAATATCAAATGCTTTTTCAATGATTAGTACAAGATTTACAAACCCTCTTTTCAATTTTATTTCTGGTCTGTAACCGGTATTCAACGTGGGATTTGACCATGATATCTGGATGCGAATAAGCCTACAGCAAACATAGTGAATAAAAACGTGCATACTACATCTCATGATCATTCGTAATTGACGTTCTTGTTCGTAACTTAGTCGCTTGTAGCTCTCATTTGCATCTTTACCAAAGTGTACTTGCTTCTTTGAATTTCACGAAAGTTGTTACTAGGAGTAAACTTATTGCTTTGTCAAGCTGCCGTAAAGAACAGCACTTATCAGTTCATTATTTGTGGAACAGAAGACTACAATGAAATACTACTTCAACATTGTTTTTTCTTAACAGAAGCGACAGCAGTGTCCTTTCATATTGCTTAGGCAACAAAAGGCCACTATAAAACTTTTATCGGCTATCATTTCCACACTGTCGCTTCTGTCACCTATAAAAAGCGATCGCACTTCGGAAAACCGTTTGAAAACTTGTGATGGAATATGCTCAAAACTTGACAGCTACAACATATAACAATAGTGAGAAAATTGAGTGATTTCATGTATTTAAGTGAGCATTTTGGCAATGATATTGGCCGTGATCGGGTGCATATTCTTGCGGCTGCTCTGAAACTGTTGAATAGCTAGTGTGCGAGCTTCCGGCCAGTTGAAAAGCGATCTGAACGTGTTTATACAGATTCATTTACTGTCGTATTAGACCCCTTTGTTTTATTTTGTTAACATTAAGAATTAGTGTTCTGATAACTCTTTTTCAAACCATGCATGTGGTGTGTTATGGAAACTTGTACAACCGATTACATGTTTTCCGGCTATGGCAGCCTCGTCAATTGGGTAGGTCCTTCGTCCTTAGCAAATCCTTTCGGGAGAATCCAAACCTCTACATAGAGAAGGCGCAGACGTTCAATTTATACTAGCCATTAAGTGAAAACATTACTGAATAGGCAGTGTTGTATATCCGAGAGGATTGGCTAAAGATCAAGGGCTCGCCCAAGTGACGAGGCTGCCAAGGCTGAAACACGTGGATCGGGCTGTACAAAAGGCCATAACAGACCACTTGCATGGCTCAGAATATACTTTTCAAGCATATTGAAATTTGAGCGTGATCTTAAGAAAACACTCGAAGCGAAGGTACAATTAGTGCTCTCTCTCCAATTTTTCAGTAATGGATATAAATATTGTGATTCTGACTACGAACTCATCCAACTTTTCACTAACCCACTATCGCATCAAGTTAGAGCATAGTGACACCCGTAATTAATGTTGCTTTGATCAATGCCTCAAAAATATACAAGCTATGGAGATTTAATAGAAAGCAACTGGTAATGTTGTTGTACTATTTTTTCAGTTTATTGTGAGGCTACATTTATTCCCGAATTTTATGAAAAGAGAAATACGAAAGAACATCATCCCAATTAAAGAACTAATCCAGCTAGACGTATGTTCTGAGCACATTTTGATAGACGGGGAAAAGTTCTGAGAAAATGCTTGTAACGTTTTTGAGTATCGGTCATTTTTTGGGTTTTTGAGCTCATTTGAAAGCCCGTCTTCTCCAGCGTTGATTGGTTTATATTTATCTACTTATTTCAAGATGGAGTTAACAAGGGAGCCCCAAGCCAGATTGATGCGTTCACTTTCCACCGTTGCATTTGAACCCAACCCCCATTCGCGCATCATCAACAGCCTAATTTGCTCGCTCCTCAATTCCATCTTGGAATAAGTAGATAAATTATAGACCAATCAACGCGGGAGAAGACGGGCTTTCGAATGAGCCAAAAACAACAAGAAATAGCCAACATCCAAAAAAATTTACAAGCATTTTCTCAAAACTCTCCCCACCCTATTATTATGAGATGCAAAACAATACCTGTAGATCGGCTTGCAATACTTCATTCGCCCAACAGATAGGACAAACGAGAGTGCTTTAGGGATGATTGGCACCCATTTCACTTCAAGACCCAGCATCAACCAACCAAACCTCACTTCGCAATTCTTCGTCTCTTCGAGATTGAAAGATGACGTCAATGCCGCCATCTGAAATTCAGTTGAATACTTGATACGGCAATCATCTCACCCAAGACATAACTACTACAGTGCTTCGATTTTATCGCAACCATGAATACATTCATTTTTATGCCTATACGACAAACTGAACCACTTAGTGGTGAAGCTGCTTAGCAGGTACCCACATAACAAAAGAGAGTTGAACGTTAGTTAAATGTTATTATTTGTTTCCATCGAGGCGCATGAGGACTGAAAATGAGGGCTCTCAGCAACGCCGCGATTGCACCTTCCATGTACATGTGATAAATTTTGCAGACGCGGATGACTGTACTTCTGTGTGCACAGATTCTATCACGCAAGTCGATTTGAACTGGAAGCTGTGATCAGAGATTGTGGAGCAAACAGTTGATTAAATATCGTTTCCACGAAAAGTTTACTGTGTGGGGCCTCCGATTTAATTATAATCAGTACTCCATTATGAGACAACAAATAGAAAACCGATCTCATTCGCTGGACAGGAACTTGTCAAGGGAGTGTTAGTAATCATTCGAAAGCTTAGATCACTAGCTAGAGCCCTATGCCGTCGGTTTCCGAAAAGACCCTTCTATAACGCTGTAAAATCCACATAAGACTATGTCTTAAAGGAGCGTACCTCTCGCCGGACAGATGTCTTTCTTTGGACTATTGGTAGTCATCCGATAGCGTAATGCTTGCTGACTCCAACGCTGTGCTTATTTTCTGAAAAGACCGTTCCTCTGCAATGCAACAAGAAAAATAAGTTGAATTCACATACGTAACAAGGGTTTTGCCGGTGAGTGAGGCGGCCACGTGAAATGAGGCGATTATCATCGAATTTCGAACTTATGAACGGTATCGCGTCCGCAGTTCACGTGGCCACCTTACCCACTGGTATGTGAATTGGGTAAAGACCCCTTTGTTAGCGTATATCAATTCAACTTATTTTCTCCGTTGCATAGCAGAAATACGATTTTTTCAAAAAATAAGCATAATATTGGAATCAGGAAACATCACGCTATCGAATGATTACTGATCGTCCATAGAAAGGGCGATAGATATGCGCGTCTGAAACGCTCACAATTTCCTTCTATAACAACATCGAAAAAGGCTTTTTTGAAAACCGGCCACGTGGAGCTCGCTAAAACTCTATGCTTTGGAATAATCACTAACAATCCCATGAAATTTCTGTACATCGAATGAGATCGGTTATTCATTTGTCGCCTCATAAGGGACAAGTACCGTATAGCTATTGAAAAAGCAAAAATAACGGACCTAAGAGAAGTATTACACAATTAGTTTCTCAAACCTATCAAATCCATTAGAAAATCTTAGCCTACAAAGAGAGACTAGAGTGAGTGGCGAAATGATTAGTGATATAGTCTGTGCAATGTTTAAAGCCTTTTCGAGGTTGGTATGTCAGTGGCTTACATAGCACGTTTCGGCGGTATCGGCCGCTTTCTGAGAGCCACTTATGGTGACAGCACGTGATTGTATTATCATCACTTTTTCAGTCGATAGATCACGGCTGGAGTAGCCTTCAGGTAGACGGCACGAGATGAAGAAACAATCGCTCTCGCTAGATAAGAACTTTTCATTAGAGTGTTAGTAATCATATGAAAGTTTGAATCTCTGGCTAATATCGTACTCGGCCGTTTCACAGAAAAGTCTTTTGATAACGTTTCAGCAAAGGAAAACATTTGTGTTTCACACGCGCATATTCCTCGCAGGATAGAGCTCTTCCTTCAAACTATTAGTAATCATTGGATAGTGCAAATTTCTAGTTTATAAAAAAGGGACAAATGATGATTTGAGTTTTTAGTTTTCAAGTTTATAAAACGGTGTTTTCAAAATACGGCCACGTGGAGAACTAGCCAGAGATCTAAGCTTTCGAATGATTACCAACATTTTAATGAAGAGTTCTTGTCCAGCGAGAGAGATCATTTCTTCATCCCATGCCGTCTAATGATAAAGAACCCGATTGGCAGTGAATATGTACACACTTCTATCGACTGCTTTCAAACCTCATTATAAACATTCAGTATAGTCTGTGAAAATCTTCAAAGAGTTTTTCGAGGTTGATACGTCAGTGGCTCACATACGTTTTGGCGGCATCTATCGTTTCATCAGAGCCACACGCTCCAAACCGAATCCTAATTTATAGCACGGATGGGAAGACGTCGTGGTGATAGCACGTGATATTGTGCTATCATATTTTTCTGTCGATGGATTACGGTTGATAATGAATATCTAGTATATTTCCAATATGTAGTACATTCACACAGACTATATTAAATGTTTATAGCAAGGATTAGAAACAGCGACTGGGAGGATGATCAGTGATAATCTTCTGTGAACGCGTCAGCTCGGCTACCTGCAAGTATAAGGAGAATCGACTCGACCAGCAATCGACGACATTTTAATGAAATTTTTCAAATAGAAACCGAGGTAAAATGCAAATGTTTTCGAAGGTCTTTATGAACGATAGATAGTGGAACACGATTTGAATACCAAAAGCTATGGGATGCTCAGCAGATGAGACGCCGAGTAAATCGGTAGTTAAAGTTCATCGATAATAATAGGAGTAAAGAAATAATTGACACCCTTATCTCTACAGACCTACAATCTCTTGACACTACTTTGTTTTCAAACCTTTTCAATCGTGAATTTCCCAGAGGTCCGAATCTTTCCTAACGCTGTTACTTTTTGCATTGGAGACATGCTTTCAAACAGTGATGATGAGACTGGTAGATTGTTCTCCGGTGCTGATATCCATTCAGCAGCCAATGCAGAACATACTTCCATCAATCGCGAGTCATATCTATAATATAACAGTAACGTTTGACTAGAAGAGAAAAAAAATCTTTTCGAACATAACTACACTTCAAAAGTTCGACTTTCTATGAACCTCGGCATAATTAATTGATATATGAAAATCGAGAAAACTTATTTTGACTAGCTAACGTGAGGTTGGTAAAGTAGTCGTAGTAATTCGGCTGACGTTTCGGCCACCCACCTTCTGCAGAGCCTGGGCATATGTAGTATTAGTCTGATAGACTGTTTATGACTTTTGAATTTAACAGACTATTAGACTAATTCTTCACACGCCCAGGCTCTGCAGAAGGCGGGTGGCCGAAACGTCAGCCGAATTACTACGACTACTTTACCAACCTCACGTTAGCTAGTCAAGATAAGTTTTCTCGATATTCACATAAATACACTGTTGAACGCCAACAATGACGAAAATTGGAGGAAACTCCAACACTACAGTATACTGGTAACAGTGTGTGCTGCCAAGACATTTCTTTATAACAAAAGTAGATTCTACTGTAACTTACAACTTGGCAGCTTTTTTAAATTTGTTCTCTGCATTATATAAATTCTACGTGCGTTCTGTGTCGATGCTTTGATCGCGGCATTTTATCGAGGCATTAACCAATTAATTGCACTACAGGCATTCGGTGTTTGAGACTACATTTATGGTAATACGTAAACATAAAGACAAAATAACACCATTACTTTGGCTTTGTTGGAAGTCCTGGTGCAAAAAGCCATGTATCCCAATCGATTTTGTCAATTACTTCTTTCTTTTCGGGAAAAAAGGAGTAGAGCTCGTGCTTCCATATGTCCGTGGTGACACTTTGAAAAGCATACCTAAGTGTACAATGACATATTTATAAATCTATTAATCTTCTGTTTTGTGAAACATTATCAGACCATCATATCTATTTCCTAACCAGCTAGACAAGGTATAACATTGCCTATGGACCTAAGAGCAACTCAACAGTACAGATTATATTTCGTTCACAGGGCACATTATAATAACGTGGCAGATGTTAGCACACCGTAGTTATTATTTGTGGTTATTTCTATACTTCAACATTCCGTCTTTCGGTATTCAGAAAATTGAAAAGCTTTCCAAGCAGATCCCAAGACCAGTTATCAATTAACCACGGCAATGATCAAATATTCCCGCATTTCCATCGCGCATTGGGGCATGGAAATGAGATGCGGTGTGATAGTTTGATAAAATTGTCGTTTTATTACTTGATAGGGTCGCATTTTTCCTTGTCCCTGCTACTTCCACGGAATCTACATGATTTCCTGCTCATTCTCCCATAATCTTAAGTCGTATCTGTCTTGTATTTGAAGAGAAATCTTCGCAATATCCGATTCGATCATACTGTGGTCAGCATTTAATGAAGTTGTTCATTTGAGCAAGCAAAACTATGATGTTAGCTTTTAGTCTTAATGTCCCATTATTTATACAATGCCTAAAGCAAACTTTCTTCGATGGTGCAGCATACTAGGGAGGACTTTCCATGACGGACCCCTGTACAAAATCTGTGTTTTGCATTACCAAAAAAAAATCCTTAAAAGTCTGATGAATAGCTGAATTTGCCAAAAAGGCCAATATGTGTCCTAATTTATGGAGCAAAGGAGCAGACAGCGCACATAGAAAACGGTGTTACCATAAATGGGTTAAAAGATTTGTTATTCATGTGAGTGAAAACTTGTGCATCAGAATTTTTCTGCTTATATTGTGAATGTGTTAGATTGACTAATTTGCGTGACAATTTGACCTGTGCAGGCGCCCGAAAAAGGAAAAACCATTAAATGCCAGCCAGTATCGCGTTTAATAAATCTCAGTGTAAAGCGCCTCATGTCTGTTTGTCAACAAAGCCGTTGATTATCAATCAACACCGGGACCAAAAGAAAGTCGGTCCTCAGAAAGTTGCTGAATATCTTGACCTACGTGAAAGGTTACGTGGATGCGTAAAATTTACACATCAATGGACTTTGATGTTTACACTCTATCATAGCTACATTATACTGTAGAATGTCATTATAACCACAAATATTACCGCGTTAAAATGCTAATAATCAACCTATTTCTGCTTTCTTTTAATCGGATCTTGGTTGTAGTTTTGAATGGGATAATATTTGGTTTGTGAAAGAAACATGACTATTTTCAAATTTGGGTGCTTTAACGATATGCAAGACGCAAACTAAACATTTTGCAGTTTAGTAGAATATGTGGAAAAAACATGCATACAGAAAGTCTCCCCACTTGTCAATATACGCTCGTAAAAATTTCTCGAAACGGACCGGATCACCAAGAAGTTGCTCGATAGTGAATAGAAACGCAGAACCCTGAATTTCTTCATCTTTCATAATAAATTATATCAGAATTCATGAGAGAAAAAATTCATGCTGCTATCGAGCTGCACTTAGGAACAATAACTAATCCACTAATTACGTCTATTATTAACAGCTTTGGTTACAGTATGGAACTTGCATAGAAGACATAAGTTTTTTGTTGTAAGTTAAGTAACTCGTAGCAAATACTACTTTTATCCTTATATTATCACAATATCAAATATGTACATAGATTACTGTGCAAGTTATTAGCATATGTTATTCCTCAGATGTTGGCTGGTTAGTTGTACTAACTTTAGCTGGTGCTTCATTACTCAAATATTAGTCACTAAACCTGTAAAACCATCGATGATCTTGGTAGAAATTCCTACCATGACCATCTATTCACCTCGGCAGTCATCAAATAATAAACAATCAAAAATAACCGCAAGAATGAATGTCTCGTAATGACGCGTATCCCTGCGCGTTATCACGAGCTGATTTTCTCTGACCTGAGCCAGCCACATACCTAACCTGATGCAAGACTCTGAGCGGCTAGTGTTCAGTTGATGAATGGACAACTCAAAAGAAAAAAAAACGGTTTTTGAGGGTAGCTTTCTACTAGGCAAACCAAATTTTCCTTATCAGGTTTTCTGCTGAAATCATGGAAGTGTTCAATTGAGTTGGTTGAGAGTCAGTTTGACCCGTCCAAGCTCTGAGAAAAGCGAAACTGCTGGAACTTCAGCCAATATTGTTATGTATCGTATTTAACGAACTTAATTGTTAGCAAATTCGGCTTGCTAATCAGGAAAACACATATATTGGATAAAATGTCGATGAACACTGAGGAACAAGGTTTTTAGAACGAAAAGTGAATCTTAGCGGGTAACCTTCTCGTAAGGTACCGAGCTAAAAGCGTCATCCGGATCAATGCCACGAAGGTCTGGAATAAGCTTCGTAAACTCATGAGAATCGCCGAACGTCTTCACAGCTGTCTTTAGAGATTCCTGCAACATTCCTAACTTCAAGTTAATTAGAGTATGTGATGCAATTAAGGTTTGCAATGGCAATAAACCTACGTCGAAACCAAATTCGCTTTGAAACTGCCTCTCCAGTTCACCTTGAAGTCGCCCAACAATTTTCCGTTCCAAGAACACAGTGAACCCCTCATTTAACCTATAATGGAAAACTGAAGGTGATTCTTATAAAAATTGTTCTAGTAAAGATGAAGTAGACTGCTTCATCGAGTAGAAACCTATGCTATGCTTCTTTTTAAACCACATCTATTATGAATATTGACCATCTATAACAACCCTAAATTGCGTAGTAGGCACCTTTTCGAGGTGCCTAACCTTGAGATGCTAAGCTATATTTTCAAAGCCATATTGACTCAAAGGTTGTTTAAGCACAGTCGTTCGAGAAAAAGGATAATTTTTCTCTCCCTTAGGGTTACCTACCAAAAATGCTCCCAACTAGAATTTGTGACAAGATTCCCTGTCCAACTGTGTGCTATTTCGTGCGCTACTACAGTCACTAATGAGCGGTCACCAGCCTGTAATAAGTTGGTATTCAGCGAACGGTTAACATTTCAGTGAATACAGC
This sequence comes from Parelaphostrongylus tenuis, assembly GCA_019055375.1. Taxonomy (NCBI): domain Eukaryota; kingdom Metazoa; phylum Nematoda; class Chromadorea; order Rhabditida; family Metastrongylidae; genus Parelaphostrongylus; species Parelaphostrongylus tenuis. The sequence goes on from JAHQIW010000506.1 coordinate 32,582, forward strand.
AATAAAGTAACAAACTTAAGATACCTTACCAACAAGGTGGGAGTGACGAAAGTCAGGCAAGGATTTTCCATACCACCGAAAGGAAACGTTGGCGGTAACACTACTAGATCATACCTACAACACATTGAAAACTGAGATTCAACTCTAGTTCGATGAATTTACGTACCTTCCCCATCTATAAGGACCAGCTATGTCCTCGGCAACTTGTAAAATCTTTTCAGTGTCTTCAAATTCCCACTTGGCCAAATCAACGATAGATGGCTCAGACCAAACGGCACATCTGCAACAAGTTAGGTAAATAAGTCGCTCTTATTATATCATTATGAAGAGATTAGTAGGTGTGAACCTTTTGGAGATGGAGGGCATATGTTCGACATATGGGCGTTTTTATACTAAAAAAACCCTTTGTAGGCGTCTCTTGTAACATCCCATCATTTACTAGAGATAATATTTTGTTGAACACCTGAATCTACCATATGACTTCCCACATTTCCATTGTTACGTGTTCGTGAGTCGTAGAAAATCCTGGTGAGCCGCACATGACTTGACCGCGGTAAAAAAGGATAAAGGATAAAGCTCTCGGCGTTGATCAATCCCTAAGGGATGCGCCATGCATTCAACTTCAATTTTTTAACTTCGTTTGAGGTGATTGAATGCATATCTGGCCTTTACAATGACTCGCGGTGGCCTCCCGCTGAACCGAGTCAGTGCTGCTTATCCTCCCAGAGAAGTCTGAGACCTGCCTGGTACCAATTCACCGACCCAGGAGGGATGGATGGCTTGGTGAGCCATGAGCACGAGATCGAATCATTGACCTAGTGTGCGACGCAGGGCACCTCCAACCACTGCGCCACATGCGACCGCAGTATATATATATATATATATATATATTATATATATGTAGACGTCCAATATCCTCCCGTAGCGAGTTAAGAGCGGATGTTCAAAGCGACGTCCAGCGCTGGTGCAACAAGCTACTCGACCAAATATTTTGAAATTGCTTGTGGTTTCATTCCCCCAAGCAAAAGATTAGTGGAGCAGCCATTCATCCTTTTTAACTCAAGGTTAGAACCAGGTTTTATGCTAAGAAAGATTTTTGAAGGTCGTAAGTCATTTGTATTTAACGGATAATGAGTGGTGCGCTGCAAACGACCCTTGTAAATGATGCGCCTGCTACTAAACTTGTTAGCAGGAACTGTAAAGATGTATATAGAGTCAGTGGTGCGATTCAAAGCAAGAACAAAGCCGCATTGATATAATCCTTCTTACGGAACACATATCGAATAGAGCTATTCGAAGTCTTTGGTTTAACAAGGTGCACCTACGAGACGATGATTTACGCAGGCGGGCACGAATCCTAGATCAGTCGCGCGTCATGCAGACAATGTTGTGATGAGCCTAATGGACGGATTGACAGATGATGGGAGACATCTCTTCGCAGACAACTGGTATGCTAATGTTCGCTTATGGACTCTATTGCAAAGGGACACTTAATTGACCGGGACCAGCAAGAAGATGGTAAAAGGTTCGCCAAAAGTACCTGTACAAGAGAATGTGCTTAGAATGGAGTGGAGAGCGATGCAGAGCCAGAGTGGGGTAATGATGCTTAGGTAGATGAATAAGAAAAAAGTCAGAATGCGACAGCGCAGCACGTCTCCCTTTTGAATCACAGACGGGAGCTCCATAAATTACTAAGATATGCATGATCAATGCTTGATGAATCTACTGCGACTTCGTTCGCAAAATCAAACTCAAACGATCTGAGATGTACGGGTTCAGCAACTACTTGAAACTTGACGCTCCTCTTCAGCTGACATCCAGCCGCGTTCTCGGCCATCAACCACCGCAATGACGTTGGCATAGTACTGAATGTTACCAAAGTTCGCAAAAGATGACAACGTGCTTGCGCCAAAGTAGAGCCGGAAAATTTTTTGGATGGTGTAGCCATTATAAGAAATACGTTTGCATAGAATGCTTCTAAACTTCGAACAAAAATGTACTTTGAAACAAATCAGATGATCCACGTACGGATACATATTCTAGATATGAGTTCCATATTACATATTGTAGACCGTAATAATTTACAATTACGTTGCTTTAGGATATAAAGACTGTCGATTCTATAAAGAGTTCAAAATGGACCAATACTACGCCTATAGAAGTACATCTAATAATAATCAATTTACCTCTTCATAGTGAGTAAGTTTCCTCAAGTCAGAATTCTACTACATAAGTGTAAATCGGCTGTTAAGTTGGAAGGACGGGATGGCGGCTACAAGAGCAAAATATTAGCTTTTTTTCGCTAATAGCACAAGCAAGAAGTTTCCTATCAAGTAGTCATGTTTGGTACTGAAATTTTTATTTTCCGACCTAGCAACTGACTGTTGAAACTCTAGTGAAAAAATTCTTTGATAGAAAACAAAAGATTAACAAGCACATTCTGCAGAACGCGAGTGCTTGCGACAGAAATGGTATTCGAAGCACAATTCAGCTTCTTTTTTTAAAATAACACGAAAGTCCTTTGATTGATGATCATTTTTAGCGACAAAATTTTCTAAGAATCAAAATCAGGTTAGATAATTTCGAAAAATCGGCTGCAATGTTGAAAAAATGGACTTCAATTGCAGATGTTATCTTTTCCTTGCTAATAGAACGCACTATAGGAAGTCTTTTTTACAACAAACTTAGACAAACAAGAAAAAGACAATAAATTATAATTTACAAAGTATAGGCTGACTACAAAAGTATTAGCAAAATGAGAAAAAATTGATGTGAGCTGTTAGACAGTTCGCACCGCACATCTGATTTAAATGTTCATGCTATTCTGGCCTATTTCGTCGTACAGAGCTTTTTAACAAACCTCTTGTAGTCAGGCGATAGGTTCTCGAACAGAATTTCATTCCGGGCTTGGTCTATAGATAGTTCTCAAGGTGCTATACTTTAAAAACTCGTTTTTAAGCGGTGCAGTGGAATTGCAAGGTATAAAGACCATGAAAGAGAAGCAGAAAACTTAATTTATAAGATAGAACCATGCAGGAAGCTAATGGCATTGGTGACTAGATAACAGGGATTTTTTCAAGAGCTGATTACGCTCAAGAAGTGCCCAGAATATGGGAATCCAAGCATAAGAGTATCTCATATACGTAAGAGAGATACGGAAAACATGTGAGGGAGTTGAATAATAGGACAGTAATCTCAAGAAACTAGTGTCCGTGCCTATTACGCTGGCACACGGAGCGAACATCTTAATTAGTGCGCATGCGGTTATGATGCAATGATAAGCGATTAGATGAGCCTAACCTGCGAAAATAACCGTGGTCGCGAGAGGATCAAAGCCGTTGATATTCACTGATGTTCTGGTAACTCTATGTTGTCGAAACATAGCAGCGCAGTTGACTAGAAACTTTGACGGAGTTGAGGTAACTCAATGAGTGTTTACTCAATCCATTCATGAATCTTCAGTACATGAACTACAAGATAGTGTTGAGCGATTTCAGAGAACTTATAGATCGAATGAAATCTTCAAAACATAAAGATATTTTGGAAGCTGTGACATAGATTCAAGCATGAATCTTTGGATGAAACCAGTGAAACCTAAACGATTTTTAGTTGCTACTCCGACAGAGAGTGAAGCGAAGTCTTCGGAAATTCTAAATTGCTTGCTCCTTCTATCACGACATAACATGATATACAATAGCCTTAAGAAAATTAATTGTGAGAATTCGAACACAAAGGATAGATGTGTGCAAACCACTGAATACAAACACAAAGAGAATAAAGCCACTTTCTACACCAGCCACTTATTACTTTTCCGATAACATACCGGTAGGTTCTTGAACGTGGATGCCTTTTGTTCAGATTTATGCAAGTTGACTGGAAGAGAACTGCGGAGTAACCACATAAAAACCTCAAACGGGGCTCATTGGCGAAAACAATTACATGAAGACAGTCATCGATGTCCAGCATAGATAGGGGTATTGACATATGACTAAATGTGGGAGTATACACACTGACATACACAGGAAGAAGCCCAATAAAAAATTAAGAAGTCATATAATGATCTTCACTATACCGTGGACTGATTTCTCTGCGCTCAAGGTGACCAACGACAATGGCTAGCAAATATGATGGTATTGGCACTGGTTGATGAAACGTGTATGTGATTGTATCAGCGTCTCTTCTTTACGTGTACCAATAGCACTCATGAGACAAGTCAATCCAGATGGTACTGTGACCTAAACAGTCATTTGTTTCTATAGCCAACTTCCATTGTTCGTGTATATGTGTATATTTGTTTTATTTTACTATCTTACACAACCTTCCATCACATTTTCCTTTTTTCGCATTATTCATCGTACCAATGCCCACTGAATATTTCGTGTCCTTTCGACTACTACATGAAAATTTCGTTTCCTTCACGAATGTCGCACGATGTTAGTCGAATCAAATCTTGCAATCTTAAGATAGCCAAGCTAGGACGTTCTCACATGATAAAAGGAAGATGTTGGAGCGGGGTCGAAACATCGCTTGCTTCCTGAGAACTTGCAATATTGACAGTCGGCCACCCTGTCTTCTCGTGTATAATTCAAGACGTCAGAAAATAAATTACTAAATTCAAGGAACTAAGAACACGACCAAGGAAGCCTCAGAAAAGTCGAAAGCATATACCCGTGAATCCAAATAATAGTGGACCTAAAAGCAACGTTCTATCATTTGTGGGCACGTGACCGCAACGACATAGTATTCCAAGCAATAGAAAGACACCAGAATAATCACTTGATTTGGCATAGACGTCGCATGGTACGTAAAGTTAACGAGTTTAACATCAACAAGAGTACTTTATTTACAAGGCGGCTTTTATCACTGGACATGGGTAGTAATCCAGGTGTTCTATTTATTTCCTTCCCAATAATACACTTTTGATACCGAAAAAAAGGATTATTTACAACAATTGGGCGTTTTTTTCATTGCATACGTTTCATAGAGATTTCTGCAGTAAGATTTAATTTTTCGCAGCGACAAGGTTTTCTTAGAATTAGAGTTCTACAATATAATACCAAAAAAAAATTCGCTGTGAGGTTAGAAACAATGGGCTGTACTCCGAACACTAAATCTAATCCTCCTTTCGTTGCTAGAACATGCTTTCAAAGCATTTTCATAAACTTAATATTGAAATGCGCACGTATGAAGCTGTCGAACGACTAGAAAACATAGACTTAAAGAAAGAAACAAGTGTGAACAAATGTTATATTACAGTTGTAAATATGTTCTTTTTTGAATAAATTGGTCTTCTTGCCAAAACATAGGGAATTTTCCGACCCAATGAGCGTTCCTTATCCTAAAAAAACATTGTAGAAGTCCTTTTGTGACAGTCCACCATTTAGTCGTGATAGTGCCTCTTAAACCTAAACCAACCAAATTACTATCCACATTTCCATTGGTGCGTGCTCAAATAGAATTTCCTGCCGCGCATGAGGCGCGACGTGCAGAACCGTGGTATAATATATAGAATAACTGTTATTTTCCTTTTCGTTTATGTTGAATCATGCGCATATCGTCAAATTTTTGATATTCTAATTGTAGATAATTAAAAAGGTCAAGTAATGAGTCATAGTGTCGGTTAAAGAGCTGGACCAGCGGGTGGATAGTTTTTTGGCTTACAGCTCGCATTTCGGAGGGGTTTCTAGACAAAGGACAGACATAAAACCTCTAAGCGACTGTCAAAGGGCACGCCTCTGATGGCACTCTACTCGCCTCAGATTGCTTCGTAGTGCCGATAGCTCCATAGTTCCAATGTTTGCAGTGTTCCAATGTACCAGTAATTCATACCTTTATCTCGAGTGCTTTGTTTAGATCACGCTCACATTTCAATATATCCTTTCATCATTACTTGAGCCAACATGTCATGTGGTCTGGTAAGGGCTCCTGTACAGCCCGAGACACGTGTTTCGTCCTTACAGACTCATCAGCCGGGCAGAACCCGTCGTCTATCGATCTTTTCATAGCCAGTTCTCTCGGGGGCGTCACACTCCTTATATGCAAGGGCTGTACAAGAGCCCTTACCAGACCACATGACATGTTGGCTCAAATAATGATGAAAGGATATATTGAAATTTGAGCGTGGTCTAAACAAAGCACTCGAGATAAAGGTATAATCATGATAAAAGTACCAGCCAATGAGCAATCGAGTGCACAACACTTGGTGTTAGGTGAATGTTTCACCTGACATAGAGTGTAAAGCGTACGTCGTCGATAATTATATATAAGGAGTGTGACAGCTCCCGAGAGAACTGGCTATGAAAAGATCGACAGACGACGGGTTCTGCCCGGCTGATGAGTCTGTAAGGACGAAACACGTGTCTCGGGATGTACAAGAGCCCTTACCAGACCACATGACATGGTACCAGTTATTCGTTTCACAACTATTCACTCTACTAGATATCGTCAGACTGTTCATTGTATTATTATTATTGCTAAAACAGTTTTAACCCAAATGTGAGTTGTTTCCGTGCTTACGTGAAAAGACCCGCGAGGCGAATTAGTACCAAGTCGACCATTCTATTTCGAGTCAGTAATTATTGTCTGCTAAAGACTAACTCGAAAATCAACCCTCCACTGCCACAGCCAATACAGTATATATATGTGCATACACTTATAAATACACGTATATGTACATATATCTGCATATGTATACGTGTATATATATCATATATATTATATATACGATTTACACGCATGTACCAAGTGGTTTGGGATGATACAATGATGACACAGAAGAGGCGATTAGACTGGGTGTTGAGCAAAGTGAAAGTCCACCCTCAATGAGGTCGACGTGACTGCCTCAACAAACCAAAATGCAAAGGAATTCTGTTCTAACAAGTACAAGAAACACTAGTGTTTGTCGGCACATAACCAGACGATGTCCACAGACGTACAGATGCTTCACTACACCTGCTTAGTCAATGAGCAAGATCACGTATATCTCTATCTATAGGTATAAATGAATATGCTCATTACGGTTTCGGATCAAGACTCATTATCACATTACAGAAGAACATTTGAGTAGAGTTATATTTGGAAGATAAACCAAATATAAAGCAGGGTATGATAAGAATCCAATACGTGGGATACCTAATCTAATCTCACGATTACTTGGCATCGCCTATAATGATTATCACATTATACATGCACATAGCCTATTCACTCATAGCAAGTGTGAACGAATAGATGATTTGAAGACAGAATTCAACAGATAGTCGAATCTTTGGCCTCTCAACGAGAAGACTACTGGTTTATAGAATCAATGATTTGATTTATGAAATACTGATGAAATTGCAATGACTATCGTAAGGTTTCAATAACTTCTATATTGCGCATTCAAACGTTACAATGATGATACAATGGCTATCCTTAAAAAATGAATCGAACGAACCTTTGCATCATAGGATGATTTCACAGAGGGTGTGTCCATACATGGCATAGTCGAGCGGGCATGTATTGGTTGACATTGAGAGAATAAATAAGGTGCCTGAAATAACTTTTAAGAATGATTTTTCATTACTTCAAAAAACCACGAAATCTAGAATTCAGTTGTGTCAAGAGAAAACAACTTTTCGTGATATTCACCGCTGTTTAGGAGTCTTTAACTGATGTCCATTTGGATATCAGCCGTGTGGGGGTTTACATTCATGAATGCACCTCTCTAATCAAAATAAGTTTTATAATTTGTGTCATATTACGCATGATTAGGAGGCATTCTCCTGCGAATTTCGTTCAAATTCATTGCATTCATCTAAAATGTTTCGCGAGTCTTACGCGCTGAGATCTAATATTCCTCTGCAAGGGCGGTCACTTCTATTTGCAAATCTCCTCGCTATGTGTCAGTGTCCTAGCTCGTGCCGTAGTTGCTTTAGCTCAAAACTCGCTGACTGGGTGTTTTTTGAGCGAACACAGAGTGGCCTACCTGTTTCTCTGTTGCATTCGCCGCCACATGCTTTATAAGAGATTAATAGATTAGACAAGACAAAGTAAATAAAAACCACCGTCTTTACCGTTGAGGCACATTATGCACTCTTTTGACCGAGCTCTGGTGATCGATCTCCACTCATTTTATTGTAGCTATATAGATGATTATTTTGTTATCTGCTTCACAAGAGAGCAAATGAGATGTCTCAGGATTGTTGAGAGAACACTCACAGAACATAAAGTCCACCCAAGAAATATCGACAGTCG